>JBBPBX010042935.1:12179-28164 GCA_038048925.1 Garcialebias charrua | reverse complement strand
CACCTAATTAGCTAGTTTGATTCAAAATGGCCGACTCACCTAATTAGCTAGTTTGATTCAAAATGACCGACTCACCTAATTAGCTAGTTTGATTCAAAATGGCCGACTCACCTAATTAGCTAGTTTGATTCAAAATGGCCGAGTCACCTAATTAGCTAGTTTGATTCAAAATGGCCAACTCACCTAATGAGCTTGTGTATTGAACCTGCCTTATATATTGGCCGACACAACTAAGTAGCTAGTTTGATTCAAAATGGCCGACTCACTTAATTATGTTGTTTGATTCAAAATGGCCGACTCACCTAATTAGTTAGTTTGATTCAAAATGGCCGTCTCACCTAATTAGCTAGTTTGATTCAAAATGGTAGACTCACCTAATTAGCTAGTTTGATTCAAAATGGCAGACTCACCTAATTCTCTTGTTTGATTCAAAATGGCCGACTCACCTAACTAGCTAGTTTGGTTCAAAATGGCTGACTCATCTAATTAGCTAGTTAGATTCAAAATGGCCGACTCACCTAATGAGCTTGTGTATTGAACCTGCCTTGTATATTGCCTTGTATATCGAACAAAGATGGCGCCCTGATTCAAAATGGCCGCCTCACCTAATGAGCTTGGTTGATTCAAAATGGCCGCCTTACCTAATGAGCTTGTTTGATCCAAAATGGCCGTCTCACCTAACTAGCTTGTGTATTGAACCTACCTTGTATATTGCCTTGTATATTGAACCAAGATGGCGCCCTGATTCAAAATGGCCGCCTCACCTAATGAGCTTGGTTGATCCAAAATGGCCGCCTCTCCTAATGAGCTGGTTTGATCCAAAATGGTCGCCTCACCTAACTAGCTTGTGTATTGAACCTGACTTGTATATTGCGTTGTATATTGAACCAAGATGGCGTCCTGATTCAAAATGGCCGCCTTACCTAATGAGCTTGGTTGATCCAAAATGGCCGCCTCTCCTAATGAGCTGGTTTGATCCAAAATGGCCGCCTCACCTAACTAGCTTGTGTATTGAACCTACCTTGTATATTGCCTTGTATATTGAACCAAGATGGCGCCCTGATTCAAAATGGCCGCCTCACCTAATGAGCTTGGTTGATTCAAAATGGCCGCCTCACCTAATTAGCTACTTTGATTCAAAATGGCCGACTCACCTAATTAGCTAGTTTGATTCAAAATGGCCGTCTCACCTAAGTAGCTTGTGTATTGAACCTGCCCTGTATATTGCCTTGTATATTGAACCAAGATGGCGCCCTGATTCAAAATGGCCGCCTCACCTAATGAGCTTGGTTGATTCAAAATGGCCACCTCAACTAATTATCTAATTTCATCCAAAATGGCCGCCTCATCTAATTAGCTTGTGTATTGAACCTACCTTGTATATTGCCTTGTATATTGAACCAAGATGGCGCCCTGATTCAAAATGGCCGCCTCACCTAATGAGCTTGGTTGATTCAAAATGGCCGACTCACCTAATTAGCTAGTTCTATTCAAAATGGCCGACTCACCTAACTAGCTTGTGTATTGAACCTGCCTTGTATATTGCCTTGTATATTGAACCAAAATGGCGCCCTATGTAACTCAGTTTCTCTGAAAAGTTAAGTCCCATTCATTTCCTATGGGAAATTTACGATTTTTGTTAGCAAAATATTTCGCGATGGTAACTCCGATTGCTTAGAAAAGTAATAGCACACATCTCGGAGTCGGGCCGGTCGTTTTGATATAACTTTTGTGGGGGTGCACGTTACGGTACGAGCCGCATTAATGTTGACGGAATAATAATAAATAAACTAGAAAGTTCCTGGAGAAACTTCGACGGGGGCTGCCAGGCTACTGCCCGCAAGCAGCCATCCTGAATCCTAATGGCTCTAAATGTTCATAGCACACATCACAGAGCTAAATTAAAATCTTGAAATGATAGTGAAAGGTGTTTGGGTTCACTTTCAGCTAACATTACAACAAATTTCAGCTAAATAGCATTAAAAATGGCCGAATTATGGTGTTTTTATCTTTTAGATAAGGCGGCCATCTTGGAATTTTTAATTTTCAATCAGGGTTTATTAGAGCTCATTCTCAGCTACTAAGTTGCCAACTTTTGTCTCAATAGCTCTAAAAATGGCCGAGTTATGGCATTTTTTGTCTTTTAGCTATGGCGGCCATCTTGGATTTTTATTTTTGTTTTTTGTATGTGATAGAGAATGTCGTCAGCTACAACATCACAAAATTTCAGCTCTCTATGTATAAAGATGGCTGAGTTATGACATTTTTTCTTTTTTAGCTATGGCGGCCATCTTGGATTTTTATTTTTGGTTTCGGTACGTGATAGAGGATGTCTTCAGCTACAATCTCACCAAATTTCAGCTCTCTATGTATAAAGATGGCTGAGTCAAAGCCATTTGAATGTAGCTATGGCGGCCATCTTGGATTTTTATTTTTGGTTTCCGTACGTGATAGAGGATGTCTTCAGCTACAACCTCACCAAATTTCAGCTCTCTATGTATAAAGATGGCCGAGTTATAGCCATTTGAAAGTAGCTATGGCGGCCATCTTGGATTTTTGATTTTGATACGGAATATGATAGGAAACATTGTCAGCTATCACCATACCAAGTTTCAGCTCAATATCACTAAAATTGACCATTTTACAATATTTTGACTTTTTTGCGATGTCGGCCATCTTGGAAATTGGATTTTCAATTGAAATTTATTAGGGATCATTGTCAGCTACCCATTTACCAAATATAAGTTCCATATCTCCATCAAAATGGCCGCTTCACCTAATTTGTTTGTTCAAATGGCCGCTTCACCTAATTTGCTTGTTTGATTCAAAATGGCCGACTCACCTAATTAGCTGGTTTGATTCAAAATGGCCGACTCACCTAATTAGCTAGTTTGATTCAAAATGGCCGACTCACCTAATTAGCTGGTTTGATTCAAAATGGCCGACTCACCTAATTAGCTGGTTTGATTCAAAATGGCCGACTCACCTAATTAACTAGTTTGATTCAAAATGGCCGACTCACCTAATTAGCTGGTTTGATTCAAAATGGCCGACTCACCTAATTAGCTAGTTTGATTCAAAATGGCCGACTCACCTAATTAGCTAGTTTGATTCAAAATGGCCGACTCACCTAATTAGCTAGTTTGATTCAAAATGGCCGACTCACCTAATTAGCTAGTTTGATTCAAAATGGCCGACTCACCTAATTAGCTAGTTTGATTCAAAATGGCCGACTCACCTAATTAGCTAGTTTGATTCAAAATGGCCGACTCACCTAATTAGCTAGTTTGATTCAAAATGGCCGACTCACCTAATTAGCTAGTTTGATTCAAAATGGCCGACTCACCTAATTAGCTAGTTTGATTCAAAATGGCCGACTCACCTAATTAGCTAGTTTGATTCAAAATGGCCGACTCACCTAATTAGCTAGTTTGATTCAAAATGGCCGACTCACCTAATTAGCTAGTTTGATTCAAAATGGCCGACTCACCTAATTAGCTAGTTTGATTCAAAATGGCCGACTCACCTAATTAGCTAGTTTGATTCAAAATGGCCGACTCACCTAATTAGCTAGTTTGATTCAAAATGGCCGACTCACCTAATTAGCTAGTTTGATTCAAAATGGCCGACTCACCTAATTAGCTAGTTTGATTCAAAATGGCCGACTCACCTAATTAGCTAGTTTGATTCAAAATGGCCGACTCACCTAATTAGCTAGTTTGATTCAAAATGGCCGACTCACCTAATTAGCTAGTTTGATTCAAAATGGCCGACTCACCTAATTAGCTAGTTTGATTCAAAATGGCCGACTCACCTAATTAGCTAGTTTGATTCAAAATGGCCGACTCACCTAATTAGCTAGTTTGATTCAAAATGGCCGACTCACCTAATTAGCTAGTTTGATTCAAAATGGCCGACTCACCTAATTAGCTAGTTTGATTCAAAATGGCCGACTCACCTAATTAGCTAGTTTCATTCAAAATGGCCGACTCACCTAATAAGCTAGTTTCATTCAAAATGGCAGACTCACCTAATTAGCTAATTTGATTCAAAATGGCCGACTCAACTAATTAGCTAGTTTGATTCAAAATGGCCGATTCACCTAATTAGCTAGTTTGATTCAAAATGGCCGACTCACCTAATTAGCTAGTTTGATTCAAAATGGCCGACTCACTTAATTAGCTAGTTTGATTCAAAATGGCCAGACTCACCTAATTAGCTAGTTTGATTCAAAATGGCCGACTCACCTAATTAGCTAGTTTGATTCAAAATGGCCGACTCACCTAATTAGCTAGTTTGATTCAAAATGGCCGACTCACCTAATTAGCTAGTTTGATTCAAAATGGCCGACTCACCTAATTAGCTAGTTTGATTCAAAATGGCCGACTCACCTAATTAGCTAGTTTGATTCAAAATGGCCGACTCACCTAATTAGCTAGTTTGATTCAAAATGGCCGACTCACCTAATTAGCTAGTTTGATTCAAAATGGCCGACTCACCTAATTAGCTAGTTTGATTCAAAATGGCCGACTCACCTAATTAGCTAGTTTGATTCAAAATGGCCGACTCACCTAATTAGCTAGTTTGATTCAAAATGGCCGACTCACCTAATTAGCTAGTTTGATTCAAAATGGCCGACTCACCTAATTAGCTAGTTTGATTCAAAATGGCCGACTCACCTAATTAGCTAGTTTGATTCAAAATGGCCGACTCACCTAATTAGCTAGTTTGATTCAAAATGGCCGACTCACCTAATTAGCTAGTTTGATTCAAAATGGCCGACTCACCTAATTAGCTAGTTTGATTCAAAATGGCCGACTCACCTAATTAGCTAGTTTGATTCAAAATGGCCGACTCACCTAATTAGCTAGTTTGATTCAAAATGGCCGACTCACCTAATTAGCTAGTTTGATTCAAAATGGCCGACTCACCTAATTAGCTAGTTTGATTCAAAATGGCCGACTCACCTAATTAGCTAGTTTGATTCAAAATGGCCGACTCACCTAATTAGCTAGTTTGATTCAAAATGGCCGACTCACCTAATTAGCTAGTTTGATTCAAAATGGCCGACTCACCTAATTAGCTAGTTTGATTCAAAATGGCCGACTCACCTAATTAGCTAGTTTCATTCAAAATGGCCGACTCACCTAATAAGCTAGTTTCATTCAAAATGGCAGACTCACCTAATTAGCTAATTTGATTCAAAATGGCCGACTCAACTAATTAGCTAGTTTGATTCAAAATGGCCGATTCACCTAATTAGCTAGTTTGATTCAAAATGGCCGACTCACCTAATTAGCTAGTTTGATTCAAAATGGCCGACTCACCTAATTAGCTAGTTTGATTCAAAATGGCAGACTCACCTAATTAGCTAGTTTGATTCAAAATGGCCGACTCACCTAATTATCTTGTTTGATTCAAAATGGCCGACTCACCTAATTAGCTAGTTTGATTCAAAATGGCCGACTCACCTAATTAGCTAGTTTCATCCAAAATGGCCGTCTCATCTAATTAGCTTGTGTATTGAACCTGCCTTGTATATTGCCTTGTATATTGAACCAAGATGGCGCCCTGATTCAAAATGGCCGCCTCACCTAATGAGCTTGGTTGATTCAAAATGGCCGCCTCACCTAATTAGCTACTTTGATTCAAAATGGCCGACTCACCTAATTAGCTAGTTTGATTCAAAATGGCCGTCTCACCTAAGTAGCTTGTGTATTGAACCTGCCCTGTATATTGCCTTGTATATTGAACCAAGATGGCGCCCTGATTCAAAATGGCCGCCTCACCTAATGAGCTTGGTTGATTCAAAATGGCCACCTCAACTAATTATCTAATTTCATCCAAAATGGCCGACTCACCTAAGTAGCTTGTGTATTGAACCTGCCCTGTATATTGCCTTGTATATTGAACCAAGATGGCGCCCTGATTCAAAATGGCCGCCTCACCTAATGAGCTTGGTTGATTCAAAATGGCCGACTCACCTAATTAGCTAGTTCTATTCAAAATGGCCGACTCACCTAACTAGCTTGTGTATTGAACCTGCCTTGTATATTGCCTTGTATATTGAACCAAAATGGCGCCCTATGTAACTCAGTTTCTCTGAAAAGTTAAGTCCCATTCATTTCCTATGGGAAATTTACGATTTTTGTTAGCAAAATATTTCGCGATGGTAACTCCGATTGCTTAGAAAAGTAATAGCACACATCTCGGAGTCGGGCCGGTCGTTTTGATATAACTTATGTGGGGGTGCACGTTACGGTACGAGCCGCATTAATGTTGACGGAATAATAATAAATAATAAATAAATAAATAAAGAAACCCTTATTGGTAGGATAACAATAGGTTGCTTCCAAGCATTTACAATGCATTGGCAGCCCCCAATAAATAAAGAAACCCTTATTGGGTGGAGAACAATAGGTTGCTTCCAAGCATTTACAATGCATTGGCAGCCCCCAATAAATAAATAAAGAAACCCTTATTGGGTGGAGAACAATAGGTTGCTTCCAAGCATTTACAATGCATTGGCAGCCCCCAATAATGAATTTAATTTATAATGCACTTTTCATTAACAAAAATCTCAATGTGCTATTGTGCACGTATGATCAATTCAGGCCAGTTTCATGAAAGGGTTGAATCATCTAACATCTCAGAGCACTTTTCATATAGAGCAGGTCTTCACCAGACTCATACTATTCTTTATAAAATTATAATAATATTCAGTTCATGAGTAATCCTACCTGCCCACTCTGGGCTGCTGCATGATGGTGGGGCTGCATCTGGCTTCTGACTCTTAAGGGCTACAAGACAAAGTTTCAGTTATGTGGCGTTGCATCATAATATTATTTAAATTATATAACAGTATGTTATGTCACAATGCCACACACCACAAAATTCATTGACTTGATAATTAACTTGAACGGTGTTTTGCAGCAAAGTTCAACGTCATGTCTTACCTGTTTCATCGTCCTCATTTACAAACTGCAGCTGTTTGAGTGAAACATGTGTCAATGTTTGTACATTTAGCTGCGTCGGTTTACAGAGCATTTCTCTTTTTAATTCTTCTCTTCTCTACACCACCCTTGCTATTTCTTATTTCCACTGACCGCACGTACGTGTCACCTCCGGGCACGTAAACAAAACTAAAAGTGGAGGCGGGGGGCACTGAGTTGAGGAGGTGCAGCCCTGCAGCTGCTGTGGTGATAAACTGATGACTTGGGAATGAATGAAGGCCGTGGCGGCCCAGGAGCAGCGTGGTAGTGGTGTTCTGTGTTATATGTTGTTTTTTTTAAGTTGTAAAATAAAAAAAATAAAAAAAATTGGAGCGGCGTCTCCTCTTCTTCATCTTTTTCTTTTCTCTTTTTCCTAAACTGCACAATGTTATGCTGCCCCCTGCTGGAGGCCGCCCTTGGCGGCCGCACATGCCGCACATGTAAGGAACCGCCACTGCACCTTCATCTCACTCTGGAACTTCTGGAGCAAATGTCAAATCAGCTGCATTTCACCGTGCCGCACAGGCGAAATGCAGCTGATTTGACCATTAAAGTGCATTTATTAAGGAAAAAGTTAAACTGAGACACACCTTTGCTATAATTCAAGCGAACAAATTGTTTTTAGGTGGTTATCTTGTTAAAGTCCTCCCGTGCATGCTCCAGTGGCAGCCATTTGGCAGCCAATTGATTTTTGGCACAACACCAGCCCACATTTCCAGGTGGTCAGTGATGATGCATAATACAGTGTTTTTCAACCTTTTTTGAGCCAAGGCACAGTGTTTTCATTGAAAAAATTCCCGAGGCACACCACCAACCAAAATTGTAAACATAGATGCACTGTATCCGCCTATATTAAATATATAGTCATTCTTATCAAAGTGTCTTGAATAGGAATGAAATAAACACAAAAATGTATTTTTATCATATTTTATATTTCTTATTTCAAATTGCACTTAACATGTCTTCAAAAATACACCCGAACAGTACCACAACAATGTGGTCTTAAATTTAAAGAGGTTGTAGAAAGGGGGGGGGGGCTTTTTTGATAATTTCCAAGGCACACCTGACGATCTCTCGGCACACTAGTGTGCCTAGGCACAGTGGTTGAAAAACACTGGCATAATAGATGCAACTTTTTTCCCACTTTGTTAGACATATGGACTGATGCGACTTATACGGCGGAACGTATGGTACACTGTGACATGCTGCAATACTGTAAGAGACTGAAATGTTGCAACTATAATACCCACAATTTATGTTTTTGTAACATGATTTTTTTTTTTTTATCCAAACGTTTTGACATTGTTTGAGCCAAGAAACTAAAAATCTTCTTCTTGGTCAAATTAAATCTTAAAACAAACCCAGCTGGTTATTTTATTTTGTTTTTGTCTTCAGCTACAGTCATAACATATAGTTGAATGCAAAATACTAAGGTACTATGGCGTGCATTTGCTGTAACGTTTATCCGGCCCAGTCACTTTTATAACATAGTTTTTTTTAATAGTAAAAGTATATTCATCCCCAATACCACCGCTACCGGTGTATGAATGCGTGTATGAATGGGTGGATGGTTGGTATTGTAAAGCGCTTTTGGGGCTCCTCACAGGGGGCTGGAAAGCGCTATATAAATAAGCTCCATTTACCATTTACCATAACATTTTTTAAGATGCCTAAAAATGACTAATTTTTCCAAATGTTAAAAAGTCTGTAAAGCCTTTCAACGTATACAGTAAAACATTAAATTGACAAAAACACAAATCATCAAAGAAAGCACTGCCTGGATAGCAATTTTGAATATTTATTCACAAAGTGCCTGAAATACATCTGGACACATGGTCACACAAAAATCAGAAAATCTGTTGGAGGCCATGGTGGAAAATTTTAACAATGGAACAATTTCGGTGGTTTGCCATTTCTCCTGTTTTTTGACAGTTTGAGGTGGATGAGGGGAGGGAAAAAAGTAGCTGAAGTGAAGAGGAAAGTAACTGAAGCACAAAAAGAAAAAAAAATACTAAGAGGCCTGAGGAAACAACAAAATTCAGCTCTCCCCATCTCCATTGTCTGGATGGAACACGTCTGTCCCTGGAGTGGCTGGCAGAAAACAACAGAGTTGGTTTTGTCGGCTAAATCCGGATTTTAACTTCTGTGTCTGTGGTTCAAAGGGCATAGGAGAAAAATTGAACATCTGATAGCCTAAATAAAGTATTTAGTTAAAAAATAGGTTAACATTAAGTCTAGAAAAAAATCCCTCCTCACTTCACCTCAATATGCTGGTGAAGATTCTCAGTCGTCCAGGACATGATGAAATCAAAAAAGGCGTTCAATACAGGATCAACTGGACTTTAAATAAAGTCCAGTTGATCCTGTATTGAACGCCTTTTTTGATCACTTCACCTCAACTTTGATTTACTGTTTGTTTACTCTGCTCTTGAAACTGTGATTTCAAATTGTATGCTTTGTATTTTAAGACAGAACGTCTAGTTTTTTAGCAAATTTTATATAAAAGGTTTTGTCTTGAAAAGGTTTCTCTTCTGGCATACCTGCTCTGATGAGTCAACAGGTTTGTTCAAGACGTGGTGAAGGTGGAGGATAAATAAAGAGTAGGCAGATTAAATGCCAACAAAAGATTCCAACCTACAGCATTCTACAATACTGTGTGTGCTGCAGATTGGATGTGAATGTTGTCGTTTGAGCAAAAATCTAAACCACTGTCTGCGTAAATGTGTGTGGTGAACTGGCTTTAGTGAGATAAAACTTTACAATTCTGCCAACAAATGATTTTTGATCAACTAAATGGCACACTAGAACTGAGAGCATGGAAACAAATACTGTTGGGGCTGTCTAAAATGAATTTAGATTACATACAAACCTAGAAAGTAGTGATGAGTTTCTCAGACATCACTGGCAGATAGTTTTTTCTTACACCCCTGCACATCAGAATCAGAATAAGCTTTTGTCTTTGCACCAACATACAACGAGAACATGTTCGTACGGTCATTGGAAAGATGGATGTAAGTGCACAAAGCTGCCGCTAAATAAGTGTGGCACTTTTATTCTTCAAAATAATAATTTTGCTGGATGCAAAAAGGGAAGAAAACATGAGGAGAGATGTTTTTTTTTTTTTTTAAAGGGGACCACAGATTCAAAATTCACTTTTTAATGTTTTTTTTACTAAACTTTGGGTATTTACTTCATAAAAAAACAGTCCTAAGGCCAAAAAAATGCACCCAGTGGTTTATTTACTCTAAGTAGATTTATTTATTTTTGATAAATACACCTGGATTCACACTTTGTGTTGTCTTGACTGGAACAGCGATAACTCCCAAAATCGCCGCGTGCAACGAGCGGAGCTGGCGAACACCGGAAGAGGAACAAGCTAACATTAGCATCGGATTCGGGTGGTCTCATGCTAAAAGGAGCAGCAAATTGCGGCGCGCTCAGACGGGTTTCGGTAAGTTATCTTAAGCTAGCACTAACAGTAAGTCAAATGAGTAATAAAAAAAGAGCTAATTTTAAAACAACAACACATTACAGATACTGGCTGTTACAGAGGGCGTAAACAGATCTTTGAAGGGCGTGGACTTCAGAACTTCTATCAGAAACCGGTCGTTCAAAACGAAAGTTAAAAATGGCAGAATTAAAAAGGGTATAATTGATTATCTAATAATTATTTTGTGCATTAAATTGAAGGAATAGGGTCTGGATATCCCACAGAAATACCATAAAAATTTAAAAAACACATCTGAGGTCCCCTTTAAGATCTCTCACACTTTGTCCTAGACAGGGTACGATTGAGGCATCAAACCTACTACAGCAAAGCACCATAAATAGACTTGATGCATATGGGTCGGTGAAAACGTTTAATTTTAAGAGAAGGTCACAGCATGGTCCAGAGCCCCCCTCAGCCATTGTCCAGATAAGAGGTGTTAGTTATCATCAGCTCGGTTGAGGTTCTGTCACATGTCCATGGCCTTTGGAAAGGGAGGGGTGATGAGACAGACAAAGAGTCTTTGTTTTTCCTAAACATGTCAGGAGGAATTGAGAAGTCCGCCATCAAGGTCACAGCTTGGGTCAGGCAGAACTCGTAAATTGACGTTTCTGCCTTTTTTAATTCTCTCCGCTACATTTCTCTGATGGTAACTCCAAACAGCCGGATTTATTTCTTACGCCAAAAGTCGAGCTCACAGCTTCTCCGAGATTATTCCCACCGTTCGTGGTTGCTACCAGAAAGTTCACAGTGCTGATAACAGCCTGCTCCAGCTCTCTGACACAGCTCCACATGATTCAGTCTGAGTGCTGCCAAGCTTCGACACATCCACACACATTTGTAGACTATCCATATTTCACCAACCCAGACAGCAGAATCTAGTTATCATGAATCCAATTTGTTTCCGTCGAGGTAAGAGGGTCCTCCTTACCCTGATTTCCTCCCGGGAGAAGTTGATCAATTTTGTTGAGAGACCAGCTGATCAAATCCTTTGAATTAGGAAGGTATATGCAGTGAAAAAAAAGGGTCTCATTAATGGGTATCACAAGACAAAAGAGAGCAAAGCAGGGACAGAGCAAAAGAAGTCACGTCCGTCTTCACCAAAGCACAGAGCGAAAGAAAGAAAAAGCCTTTGTTAGGAAAGCGTCAACTACCTGAACATTGTTTTTATCAGGTCAAACCCAACTCCATATTTGATTTTCATGTATGGAATATGGTATTTGTGACAAAATTTTCCTAAGTGAGTTTTCAGTTTACACTGGCGCACACATCCATGCCCATTCTTGGCTGTTGTGTTTTCAGAGACTAAAGTATGCAACTCAGACAAATTTTGAATTATCTTTTGACACTGAAACTGTGAGGATCTGTGTATTTTTGTGTCTTGTGACCATTTAGCTTTCCTGCTCTCCCTCATGATGCCAACCCCTGCTGCACCTGTCCCTCATTGTCCTCTCCCAGCTATTTGTAATTATTTCCTTGGTAGTATCTCAATTTTCTGCATCTCTGTGTTCCTCTTTGTCTGTGCATTGTCCTGTCAAGGCTCATGCTCTGTTCCCATCCATTCATTTTACTTGTATTTATACAGATAAGTCACATTGAGCCTCGAAGACTCATTTACAAGTGAGACCTGTTGGGACAGACAAAAAAGTGGTGAAAAGTGATAACGTAGGTTTTGGAGACAAAAGAAAAACTAACATGCTCTTAATCTTTGGCTGAAGATTAATAGCCTGAAAATGGGGAGGACCTTGCACAAGGCACATGATAAGGACAACAATTAGTGGTGGGGGTGGGGACGTCCATGTCTGCAAATAAATAAGTTTGGCTGCCACGTCAGCCTTTATATTTTGCTTAATAAATTTATTCCTTATTTTAACCCTGAGTTTTTCACTTCTGCTTGCACTTTGGGTTCGACTACCATCAAAAGAGGGCAGAAACAGTAGGAGATTTTTATTTTCCATTTCTGATTGTGTTATAATTTCTCTGAAACAGGAATGGGCCCTGTGCGCCTATAACCAATTTGCTCACAGAAGAAAAAAAAAAAAAAAAGATTTATTTATTTGAATATAGTGGGGAGAAAGTTCCGAATTCATCATTTTACGTGGCAGAAACACTTTTTACATTATGCAGCCAAATTTTGGTGTTGTCACATAGTTGATGCCCTTTTATTATTCAGTCAGTGCTTGTCGTCTGCTGTGCACAACAGTGTGATCTGAACAAAGCTGAAAGTTTGTCAATCTTCTATAATCAGCTTTATTTTTGCACAGGCTAAAAATGAGCCAATCATAGTTAAATGTTATAATCATTGAGAACACTACTCCAATTTAATGTTCACTGAAGAAACTGAACTTTGAGCTGAATTTGTGTGATGGAGTTATCCATCCATCATCTTTACCTGCTTCTTCCTTTTTGGGTCATGGGATCACTAATGTTCACATCCAGCAGTCACTGTAGCCGTTTACGCATTTGCCGGCCCTCCCCGGTCCCGCTCGTCTCTGGTTGGCCCAGAGCCAGCTCTGGCCCGCCCTCGTTGATTGCGCACTGTCCGGAGAGCAAGCCTTGAAGTGGGTGGGGTATTCACTTGACGTGGGTGGGCAGTTCTTACCGAAAAGCTCAGAATGCGAATTTTTGGAAAAAACGAAATAAATACTGAGTTTTCATGTGTTTTTTCACTACAGTTAGCAAGTTAAGCATATAAACACACGTTTCCGATCATTTTTATGCACTCAAAAGTAGTTTTTAGATGAAAATAGAGTGTTTTTAGGTGCGCTGGCGAAATTTACGAGCGGACTTCCGGTTTGCGAATTTTTGGAAAAAACGAAATAAATACTGAGTTTTCATGTGTTTTTTCACTACAGTTAGCAAGTTAAGCATATAAACACACGTTTCCGATCATTTTTATGCACTCAAAAGTAGTTTTTAGATGAAAATAGAGTGTTTTTAGGTGCGCTGGCGAAATTTACGAGCGAGCGGACTTCCGGTTTGCGAATTTTTGGAAAAAACGAAATAAATACTGAGTTTTCATGTGTTTTTTCACTACAGTTAGCAAGTTAAGCATATAAACACACGTTTCCGATCATTTTTATGCACTCAAAAGTAGTTTTTAGATGAAAATAGAGTGCTTTTAGGTGCGCTGGCGAAATTTACGAGCGGACTTCCGGTTTGCGAATTTTTGGAAAAAACGAAATAAATACTGAGTTTTCATGTGTTTTTTCACTACAGTTAGCAAGTTAAGCATATAAACACACGTTTCCGATCATTTTTATGCACTCAAAAGTAGTTTTTAGATGAAAATAGAGTGTTTTTAGGTGCGCTGGCGAAATCGCAGTTGATGACTCAACACGCAGCTAGTCACGCCCTCTGGTCTCGCCCCTACACGAAGCAGTCCAGCCCCTGCTGCAAACAACGAATCAAATGTGAGCAGTAAATGACGTGAACTGGGCCCGTCGGGCCGCGGTCCGATGGAACCACGGTGGAGATGGTTCCAAAACGAGGGCGGAGCCGGGGAAAAAAAGGAAAATGCGGACACGCTGAACCCGGGTAAGAGGGCGGGGCGGGGCCACCCGGGCCTTTAAGGGCTGGTCAATGCGAAAACGCCTGGACATGTCTCCAGTCCATCACAGGGACACATAGAGACAAATAAGACAACAATTCATTCACACATGCATGTTTTTGGTCTGTCTAATGAGTACTCAGATAAAAACTACATACGTTAACTCCACCTAGAAAGGTCCCCGACCAGGATTTGATCCGGCAACCTTCTTGCTTAGAGGCAACATCTCTACCAACTGATCCACCGTGCCACATTATATAATTATGCTCAATGTAAATAATATAACACTTGAACTGAACTCAACTGTGGTTTGTTCATGTCTTCTTTGTTGCTCAGTGCTAATTTCCTCTTTTTTTTTGAGGGGGGGAGTATTTTTTTTATTTCACATATATTTCTGTGTAGTCTACTCTTTAACACAAAGTAAAATATTATTGTTGAAAAAAAAAACATCTAACTTGCACCCCTAAATACATTTACCACTCCAACTACCACAACAGACAACACAGATGTGACGTTTCATGATGTTGCAACTTTGTGATTTTAAACATTAAAACTATATCATTTAAAAATTTGTATAAATGTATAGCCTTTCATTATTTCATTTTTTTTACATGAAACAATGAATTTAGTTTATATATTTATTTAGTCTTGTGTTGTTTGACCTGTAGACTGTGTCATTAAATGTGTGCATGCTCAGGGAGACTCCATGTAGGACGTATGTGACAGATTCAAAGATCAGTGAAGTCTGGAGCTGCACCACATAGAGAGGAAATTTCATGGGAGGACATCAAAGAGGGAGGCAAATCGACAAGTAGGCTGAGGGTTGTGCGATGATGTTGACAGAGGACGAAGATGGGTGTGCATATCAGGTGGAAATCAGACAGGTAAAAGGAAATGGTTGGGAAAGCAGACAGCCAAAGCAGACAGGGAAACATGGATGAATATTAAACCAGACAAGGGGTCAGACAGATCCTCAGACAGGGACAAAACAGAGGACGTACATGGGAGCTGTACTGGCAGGCAGACAGCCATGTGGAATCAGACGAGCGTTTAGGCATGATACAGCTGGCAGTTACAAACAAAGAGGAAAACAAGAATTTAGATTTGAAAAAATGTGTTCCAGATAAACATGCAACCACAATGTTGGAAAAACAAAAGTTGGAAAAACTTTATTTAAAGCTATATAAATCATGTTTTGCTAAAATTATTCAAAGCTTGATATAGACAAACTCTGAAACCTTGAGAGAAATGCATTTAACTGTGACCAAATGTCTGACTTTGTTTCAGGGGGACTTGTCACACCTGTTCCAGGAGAACAGCTGGAAACAACAAAGAAATGCTAATTTTATGTCTTATTCAAAACCGCTTCTAATAACGCATGATATATTGCACAGAGTGTCTAACTGTTGCTGTATTCTTAACCCAGCTATAATGCTCAGCTACTACCACATCAGACTGCAGCTCAATATCTTGACTTTTTTTGTCAATTGTTTTTTCTTTCCATCCCATAATGCTTTAGAAGTACATTTAGTATTTGCATACCGCAACGTTCAATGAAATTTGTGCACTTTTATGAAATAATTTGCAAACAGCATTGACATCAAAAGTCCAAAACGAAAAGAAAAAAAAGTTCTTGCTATTCTTGACGGTGCTTAAAATGTGTTGATCCCACTCAGCATATACCACACTAAATTTATATGGGTAAATTTGAAATATAACCAATTTTTCAATAAGATTCGGTAACAAACCTTGTTTAAAAAAATGTGTAAAGGGAGAACTTGCATATTTCAAACAGAAAGGCCAAGAGGCAAACTCGTGACATTCTCACTTTGAGGCAACAGCTCTACTGTGGTACAATAGTCACTCATGGGGGGTAAAACACCCCACGATTGGTGAAAAACCTGAAAGTTATGCACCATAACACATGTTCCTTGAAGGAAGGGAACGAGGTGCAAC
>JBBPBX010042934.1:0-28165 GCA_038048925.1 Garcialebias charrua | reverse complement strand
GCTTAAGGCGTTTCACCATGAAGATCGCATGCAAACTGAAGACAGCGATACACTTTTGTGTTTTCTTCTTTACGTATGACGAGGAAAACATACCTGTTAAAAATTCTTTTCTCAAAGCACCACTGTCGATCCCAGGTTCTCCAAAGAACTGAACTCTAAGGGGATTTTTTGGAGAAGATCGTTTCTGTCTCCTCCACTGTTCCATGCCCCTATCAAACAGGTCCTCTCTATTCACAGAAATGTTGAACAGGCGAGTTGTGTTGACACGTCCCTCTAGTGTTTGCAGGACACTGGCCAGACTAGAATGAAAACATAAAATGTACCGGTAGGTAGAGCTCAAGTAAATAAGCAATTCAGCTATGTATATTTCAGGAGGGGCAAATATAAAGATACCTGTTACACACTTGCCCTGCAAGATTTTCTTTTCCTTGGCCATTATCAATCATTTCAAGGGTACCGGTACACATGTCTCGCACAGTGCTATAAGCAAAAGTTATGGTGACATGCCTTAATTAGTGAAATCCTTTTGAAAGTTACAATAAATTTAAATGCCACACAAAAAGAAATTAAGTGAATTAAGAATGTGCATAATATAAGATAACCTTTCTCCACAGATGCTGGCGTGTACTTGAACGGAATCCTCTGGAAACAACCTGGCGCACAAAGGACAGGCCACCTATTAAGAAATAATATTTTAAAATGAAACAGTCAGATGCCAATTCATGTGCTGTAATATAATTGACGAGCAATGTGTCATTTTACCTTAACCTCCATAATCTGTAAGTCAGATGTAGATGCTACCACATCTGTGGATGTCTACAATAAAAAGTACAACGAATGTTAATAACACACAGATTGAATAGTTTAAAATAGAGCATAACACTATTATGTTACATTAACAGGATTGCTCACAGCCGGAGAGTCCTCCAAATCTATCACCACATCAGGTTCTTGAGTCTTAAACATAAGGATGACCAAAGAAGTGCATTAATGAGAAATAGTGTAGCGATGACCCTGTATTGAAAACTGTGAGATGGACATTAAAGTCGACATTACCAGATCAAAGAACCTGTTGTCTGAAGAGCTACCTGGCTCACATTCCTGGGCATGTAAAGCCAGTAGCTGAACTGGCATGTTCTGACCACAAGTGGCACATCGGGCTTTTGGCATGTTGTCAAACTCTTTGGCTGAATATGGCAAGGGTGAGGTGTCCAAATTATGTTGGATGGGCATGATGTACAGACAACCCTTTCCACCAAATGCTTTGGCAACGTAGGCTCCTGAGTAACCTTCTGCCTCTGGTGCCACAAGACTTAATTTCCTCTGTCCTGATCCTCCTATATGATAGTAAACACAATTTTACAAATAATAAAGGTGTTGCTATTGATATGTGAACAAACTAATGTAATGTACCTAAAATCAATAACACTCATGAGAACATACATTACTAGCTTGTACAATAAGAACTAGTAAACTGAGAGCAGATTTATTCATCTGATAATATATAATAATACAGACGATATTGTATTAAGAGAGACTGTGTCTCACCAGCAGCTTTATACAGCATCCATGCACCTGCCAGTGGTGACATTTTTGGGTATGTATCCATGAGTATGTTTGATATCTAAGGAAGGGGTGAAAGAAATAAAAAGTTTACAGTTGAAAATGTAACCCTAAATCAGAACCACCTCTTTTCAGGTACCGGTAGATTCGTTACTGGTGCTTTAAAAAGCCATATGTCCATCCAGTTCCTTATTGTATTTTAGATTACCTGGGAATGGTCTGCTTGTTCAGGAACACTGACAGTTCTCCGGCCAAGTCCAGCCCTGAGCAGGGCCATCTCATAATCAGACTTTGGTGTGCGGTCTGTGCATTTGTCCAGCAGGAGAAACTGGATAGGGTTTGACTTGACACTGTCAGTCCTTCTTTTGTGATATGGAGTGTAGCGATTCCCCAATTTGTGCATACCAGGAAAAGACCTAGAACTTTGAAGAGAACTTGTAAGATAAAAAGGTTATTGAAAACCCTTACCAAAAAGAAGTATACTTGAAGTATACTTTATCTAGTATACTTCAGTATGAGTATAAGTATATAAAGTATACTTATCAATGTGTACTTGTAGGATGCTATAAGTATACTTTATTGTACTAAATTGTGACTATTCTAGTTTATAAAAAGTATATACTAGTAGTACACTTTTAATTAGAACCTGATGCATGCTCAATAATCAATCAATAATAAGCAATAATCCAGGTAGAAAAATCTAAAAAAGATAAGTCTAGTCCTCGGGACATTCAAAAAAAACAAAACAAAACTAAGCAAATTTTTTTTAGAAACGTTTCGTCTTTCGCCCGAAAGACATCTTAAGTCTGAGCTGCTGTATTCAGCTAAGTCTTATAAATAGCACCCTCTCACAGTGGATAAACCAGTTGGCTGATGACAGCCTGAAACCAGCTGCTCACATGATCAAGGAGGACCATCAGCCTAACAATGGATTGTTAGCACCCTGATGGTTGTTTGCTATTCACAGAGGGCTGAGTGATACTAGCAATAACAGCATTGTAAGAGGGGGACAGTTGAACCCGGAGGCCTCCACCTCTGTTTAATGATGGACGGTTTCTTTTCACAATGATGGCCTCCTTTACTCCTCTCTCAAATCATTGTTCCTCTCTATCAAGGATGTGAACATCTTCCTCCCTGAAAGAGTCACTGCTGGCCTGGAGATGAGTGTAGACTGCAGAGTCATGACCTGATGATGTTGATCTTCTGTGCTGGGCCATCCTTTTGGCCAGTGGCTGTTTAGTTTCCCTGCTTTGTTTTGTTTTTTGAATGTCCAGAGGACCAGACTTAGCTTTTTGAGATTTTTTTAATTAGACTTTCAATGTACTTATTGTGTAATTCTACTCCATTTTGTAGTTTTTTGAAGTAAACTTAAAGTACCTAAAAAGTATACTTCAAGTCATATTACTACACAGCCTTATTTTAAAGGATAAAATAAGTATACTCTTAGTGCACTTAAATAAACTTCTTTTTAGTATATCTCAGATAAGTACTTAAAAAGTATATTTGAAGTCAGATAAGGACCTAAAAAGTATACTTGAAGTATACTTTAAAATACTACTTTTTGCTAAGGAAAGGCTGTTCTAGAATTTGGATTCCAACTTTGAAAAATGTATAATGCAGCCTTAGGACACTGATTCCCAGATGATTGTCACATCTGGTGGGAACAGCCTCATCTGTGAATTAGAATAACAAAGAACTGTTAAGGTGTGAGGTGTGATTTGTAAATCTACATAGGTATGTGTGTATCTTATCTCAGCCTGTAAAACCTCACCCCCACTCTCCACACTGATCTTGCATCACACTGGTCATGGGAACACACAGTGTACAAATCATACAAACCTGGCCACATTGTGATCCACTGTATTTCTTGATGTA
This sequence comes from Garcialebias charrua, assembly GCA_038048925.1. Lineage (NCBI taxonomy): Eukaryota > Metazoa > Chordata > Actinopteri > Cyprinodontiformes > Rivulidae > Garcialebias > Garcialebias charrua. Next base: position 24,727 of record JBBPBX010042934.1, on the reverse strand, counting down.
CGAGGAGAACAAACAGAAGTCCTCTGTTGCACCTGGACTACCTGACGCTGTCTCGTTCCAGCCTGCACCATGTTGCAAGCAGATTGCTGCTGTACGACAGGCAGCTGTATGTTGCTCCCTGCCAGCTGCTGTCCCTGAACCAGTACACCATCTGTAAAAACAAGGACACCCATCTTTAACATATGAACAATCCATAGAAAAACAAAACAAAGCAAAAAAAATGTAGAAACATTTCGTCATTAGTCCGAAAGACTTCCTCAGTCTGAGAAGCTGTATTCAGCTCAGTCTTATAAATAGCACCCTCTCACAGTGGATCAACCAGTTGGCTGATGACAGCCGAAACCAGGAAAAAAGGAGGCCTCCATCGTCAGGCTGATGGTCCGCCTTGCTCATGTGAGCAGCTGGTTTCAGGCTGTCATCAGCCAACTGGTTGATGCACTGTGAGAGGGTGCTATTTATAAGACTGAGCTGAACACAGCAGCTCAGACTGAGGAAGTCTTTTGGACGAAAGATGAAACGTTTCTACAATTTTTTTGCTTTGTTTTTATTTTACATTACTGGTACTGCTAAATCTTGAAAAATGTGAACCGGACACTTACGGTTTTGTGACAGTGGGACTGAATCATTGGACATGGTACTTCTTAGTAATTCAACCACGCGTTTGCCAAAGTTTTGTATTTGTTCCTGTGATCATAACCAGACAAAGGACAGGTTAACCAGGGCCAATTCACAACAGAAGTAATCTCAGGTCACTGAACAAAAAACATTCATCATATATAATAATAATAATAATAATAATAATAATAATAATAATAATAATAATAATAATAATAATAATAATAATAATAATAATAATAATAACTTTAATTTGTAACACACTTTACATACAACAGATCTAGTGCTACAGTGTCTGAACATTAGATAAAATCAAGATAAAACTCAACCAGAAATGCAACCAAGACGAGGAACAGCCAAGTGGATAGTGTCTCACACATGATCGCATCAAAAAATTAAAATAAAAAAAATGCAGATAAAATACTCAAATAAAAACTGGGTCCAATAAAAACAAATGCACAATTAATGAATTTAAAAAATAAATAAAATAAATAAAATAAAGGTTCTAACACCTTTTTAAAAACATGTCACGGTCTAATAAAATAATAATAGGCTAACACTATGAGGAGCAGAGCTGCTTTGATTTTATTTGAGTAAATTGATCACAAGTGACCAGGGGGATTTTTGATGTTTTCCTGTTTATTTTACTAGAAATCGTTATTATAGTTTATCAGTGCAATATGTTACTTTTCTGCTCAACAAAAATAATATAAATTCTAAGAGAAGCATCACTTACTTCCTGATGATCTTCCATGATAGTTTAATCCTTCGCAGATCCGTAGAGAGATAACAACGCTATAAAAAGATCTGCACTGAACTAAAGGCAAAAGCTCATCTGACACTTTTTTCTAGTAAAACTTGTGGCCAATCACAGAGAAGTAAGGATTTTAACCAATCAGGTGTCTTGAAACTTACAGTAGGAAGCAGAAATGGAAGATTTTTTATCTTTATTATCAACATCACAAAAGATAACAATAAAATTCAGAAAAAAGAGAAGGGGAACATAAAACGAAAAAAATAAGTGGCAAGTTACAGTCATATTATTTTTGCAAAAATAGAACAATTGTACAATATGTAATACATGTGCCAAGTCTTATGTATAGAAAATAAAAAACAAGTGAATAACAGTATAAACAACAAATATTTTAATGTAAGTTCATCCATAAACCCAAGTTGAGAGCAAGTAATCAACTAGTTTTCCGGGAAAGCTATTTAAGAGAACAGCGACACCTGCTGACCTATTATTTGCACTGTTGCTGGGACGGACGATGAACAAAGTTGACTCTTATTTTTTTTTAAATAAAATACATAGTTGCTTTGCAGTCTCTCAGAGCATGGATTGAAACATGATGAAAGTCTCCATATTCACAATAGTGTAACTAATTGTATACTAGAAATAAATAAATAAAATAAAACAACAATGGGGTCTATGTTTTAGACTTTGGATTAACATGAATTAGTGGGCCAATCTATTAACATTTCATACATAAGGTCTGTACTGTTTTCAGTGTATTTCAGAGATTTAAAATATAAATAAAATACAAGATAAAAATGTTAAAAACTGGGAGAAAAACTCCCAAAGTATGTTCAGGAAGTGTTACATCCAATCACAGAGGAGAAGGGACTACAGCCAATCATGTGTCCTGATACAGAGGCCGTCTGGCTCCGCCCACCGAGTGTCAAAAGTCTGAACCGTGAGCGAGAGGGAGAGTCTGTCAGTAGATACATTTTGCACGCGCGGGCATGTAGTTGTCCTCCGAGGGGGCGTGCGCGCGCTTGGATCTCTTTTCTACGCTCGCGCTCATCTTCATTACGCGCGGGGGGCTGGTTTGCGCTCGCTCGAGTGTAATTTGCTCCCTCGAGGGATGTATTTGCTCTCGTGAGATCTGTATTTGTTCACGCCCCTTATGTATTTGTCCACGCCCATTTTGCCATCGTCCTGTCTCCATAATTCTGTGTGTGCTCATTCTGCTCACACGCGCATTCATCTGAAGGACCCGCGGATGAACTGCTGCTGAAATAATTTCTGGAGCTGAGAGGTCTCAGCCCTCTGGTAAGACTTGCTGTGTTTTTTCTGGAGGTGGTTTTTTCTGGAGGTGGTTTTTTTTTTCATTCTGAAGAGGCTGAAGGCTGAAGAAGAAAGCAGCAATAGCAGCAATAATAACGAACATCTTACCTGCTATAGATAACTTTTTAAAGAGCCTCATTTCGTTGTTGTGGGCTGTTTTGTGGATCAGACGAGCCGAGAGTGAAGCGCAGAGGATCAGGATCTTCTCTGTTTGGTGACTGTTTCACACTGTTGTGGGCTGTTTGTGGATCAGACGAGCGTAGAGTGAAGCGCGGAGGATCAGGATCGTCGCTGTTTTGAAGCCTGTTTTTCACACCGTTGTAAGCTGTTGAGAGCTGTTTGTGGATCAGACGAGCAGAAAGTGAAGCGCAGAGGATCAGGATCGTAGCTGTTTGGTGATCGTTGCTGTTTGGTGGTGCCTTCACACTGTTGGGAGCTAATTGTGGATCAGACGGGCGGAGAGAAAAGTGTGCCGCTGAGGATCAGGAGCTACTGTCGCTGTTGTTTGGTGCTGTTCACGCTGTTGTTCCTTTGCTGTCCTGATACAGGCTACAATCATGCCTTTAATTTTAGGAGGCTTTTCTGGCACCACACTCTGCTGTTTGCTGCAAATTGCTTGTTTCTACCCGTTGATTCTGGATCCAGCTTGTGTTAACCAGGGCCACATCCATTCATATTCACAGGGGGGCTGGATCCCCTCTCACACAAACTATAGTTGGGCCTCCTCAACGGAATTGTTTGCCCACTTAATCTGTGACGCTTTATGGTCTGAGACTTTTCTGCATCATTCATATTACTGTCATTATTTTCAGTTCTCAGACTACCTGGAATCACTGAATCTTATCAACACATCTGGATCTGCCCATCACTGCAACTTTCATTGTTTTTGGGTTCTGAATGATCGTATCTTCATCAATGTTTCTCATGGTTCAATTATGGGTGCAAAATGTCACACTGTTAACTCCTGTAACTACACATCATTGACAAAGAAGTCAAGTAAATGTCTGATATTAATGTTGTTATTGATCTCAGGGATTCAGCCCAACCCAGGGCCCTCCATTAACTACAGTACTCCTAGTGAGTTTAAAAATAATTCAGGTCTCCATTTCCTGCATGTAAACGCTCGTAGCCTCATAAAAAAACTTGATGAATTGAAAATCCTAATCAGTTCTTCTGGGGCAGATGTGATCGTTATCTCTGAAACTTGGCTCAAAAAATCTGTTTTGAAAAATGACCTGGCAATCAATGAATTTAAGATCTATCGTTGTGATCGTAATAAAAAGGGAGGTGGAGTCGCTATTTACATCAGAGACTCTTTGGCTGCCAGGATTGCATCTAAAAAAACAATCGCAAACCAGTTTGAGGCTTTAGCTGTGAACATCAGTTTGAAAGGAGGTCAGCCCTTAACTGTTGTAGGTTGTTATCGTCCCCCCTCCGCAACACCTGAAGCTCTATCCTCCCTGACTGAATTCATAGGAAATTTAAAACACAATGAGATTGTTATGGCAGGAGATTTCAACATTGACTGGAATAATAATAATAATAATAATAATAATAATCTTTATTTGTATAGCACCTTCCTACAATGCCTTGCATTGACCAAGGTGCTTAACAGGATAAAAAGATGAATAAACTGGAACAATAAATCAATGAAAATAGAATAAGAAACAACAGCAATAAAAGAAGCAATGGAAATAAAAAATGCTACATACTAAAATAACACAAGTAATAAAAGTTACACGCTGAAAGCTTTTTTGAACAAGTGGAAATAAAAAGGCAATGGAAATTAAAAAATGTTACATATTAAAATACCAGAAGTAATAAAAGTTACACACTGGAAGCTTATTTGAGCAAGTGGAAATAAAAAGGCAATGGAAATAAAAAATGCTACATACTAAACTACCAAAAGTAATAAAAGTTACACACTGAAAGCTTTTTTACACACTGAAAGCTTTTTTGAACAAGTGGGTCTTCAGTCTGGTTTTGAACAGAGTCAGATCAGAGGTGGCACGCAGCTCAAGGGGGAGGCTGTTCCAGGCTTTTGGGCCGGCAACAGAAAATGACCGGTCTCCCCATTGCTTGTACCTCGAGCGAGGCACCTCCAGCAGGTGTTGACTGGCAGATCGTAGGTCCCTGCCAGGCTGATGGACTTTCAGAAGTTCTGAGATGTAGAGGGGAGCAAGTCCATTCAGAGCTTTGAAAACAAACAGCAGCAGCTTGAACTGTATCCTGAACTGAACTGGGAGCCAGTGTAGAGAGGACAGGACAGGAGTGATGTGTTCATATTTTCGTGTGTTGGTCAAAAAGCGCGCGGCAGAGTTCTGTACAAGCTGTAAACGGGAGATGGAGGATTGATTAATACCAACATACAAAGCATTACAATAGTCAAGTCTGGAGGTCACAAAGGCATGGATGGCCTTCTCCAGATCACCACGGCTGAGAAATGACTTGACTTTGGAGAGCAGTCGGAGCTGAAAGAAGCTGGTCTTGACAACAGAACTGATCTAAGTCGACCCCCCTCTGTGATAAATTCAAGGAATGTTGCCTATCTCTCAATCTAACACAACTTATCGATTCTCCCACCAGACCAAACATAAAATGTCCTGAAAAATCTTCCACCTTAGATCTGTTTTTCACAAATGCTCCTCACAAATTTCCTGGTATAGGTGTATTTGCTAACGTTTTGAGTGATCATTCCGTAATAACAGCTCTTAGATCTACTAAACTTCCACCTGCTAAGGGATTTGAAACGTTTCAGTGAACAGTCATTCCTTTGGGATCTATCCCACTTTGACTGGCAACGTACCCTACAAATCAATGACGTGAACACCGCTTGGAACTATTTTCATGATAGTTTCATTTACTTTGTAAACAAACACGCTCCTTTCCGGCAGTTCAGGATAAAGGGCCGAGACAGCCCCTGGTTTACTCCTGAATTAGCTGATCTCCTGCACTGGAGAGATCATCTTTGGGCCGCAGCAAGAAAATCACACTCAGACACTGATTGGTTGAAATTTCGGCAGCTAAGGAATAAATGCACAACTGCCATTAAAGCCGCAAAACGTAACTACTTCTTATCTCAGACCTCCAAAAATCTAAATGATCCTAAAAAATTCTGGAAAACCATTAAATCTCTCTCAGGCACCCCCCAATCATCTGACCTCCCATCACAATTTCTTGTTGACTCTGTTCCTGTGTCAAATAAGCACGAGATCCTGAACTGTTTCAATAAACATTTTGTTGCTTCTAGTTCATTATTTGACACAGTTACAAACGGAAAATCAGCCACTTTATCTAATAATCAAACTTCTACAAATCAAATCCCTCCTACAAGTCAACCATCTGTTAATCTTACATTTGAGAATCACATTAAGCATCTGTTTAAAACTTGCTTCTTCCATCTTCGAAACATCTCCAGACTTCGCCCATCCCTAACTTTTTCCGATGCTGAGAAGCTCGTCCATGCTTTTGTCTCCTCCAGGCTCGACTACTGCAACTCCCTGTTTATTGGAATCCCTGGCAAAAACCTTCAGAAACTTCAATATATTCAAAACAGTGCAGCAAGGATCTTGTTGAGAGTTCGTAAATTTGAACATATTACGCCAATTCTCCATAACCTTCATTGGCTTCCTGTTGCCTACAGAATTCAGTACAAAACTGCTCTCATTACACATCAATGCTTACACGGAACTTCACCAGATTATCTGAAGGATATTCTCATTCCATACTCATCCACCCGTTCGCTGCGGTCACAGAACAGCAATCTCCTTCACATTCCGAGAACCAAATTAAGGACCATGGGAGACCGGGCTTTCAGTGTGGCTGCCCCCCGCCTGTGGAACTCTCTTCCTGACTGTCTAAGAGCCCCACAGTCTGTGGTTGACTTTAAGAGCGACTTGAAGACCTTTCTTTTCGACCGAGCATACTCTACCTCCTCATGATTCTACTTTTGATCTTAGCTGATATTGTTATTGATTTTAAATGTTTTATTATTTGTTTTATTGTCTGTTTTATTGTCATTTAATTCTGTTGCTCCTTGTAGCACTTTGAGATTTTCATTAATGAAAAGTGCGTTATAAATTGAATTCATTATTATTATTATTATTATTAATCACACCTTCTCTTTTTCTCCGTTCTCAGTCAGTGAGGTAAATAAACTGTTAAATGATCTTGATCCAAAAAAATCTGCAGGTCCAGATGAACTTCCACCTTATTTCTTAAGGCTGGCTGCTCATATCATCACAGTCCCTGTGACCCACATCTTTAATCTGTCCATAAGCCAAAACACCATTCCGGATGCTTGGAAAACAGCATTTGTTCTTCCTTTGCTGAAGGGAGGTGACCCCACCTCACTGAACAATTATCGACCGATCTCTAAACTCTGCATCTTAGCCAAGGTTCTAGAAAAACTGATAAACTCTCAGATCAAAAATTATCTGGACTCATTTAACATCTTACCTCTCCATCAATCTGGTTTCAGGAAAAAACACAGCACAACAACTGCTTCTCTGAAGGTTCTGAATGATGTTGTTGAAGCATTGGATGCTAAGGACTATTGTGCTGCACTTTTCTTAGACCTGTCTAAAGCTTTTGACACTGTGGATCATAACATCCTGTGTCATAAGCTCTCAGAAATCGGTTTCTCTGATCACACCATCGGTTGGTTTTCTAACTATCTTTCCAATCGGAGGCAATGTGTTCAACATAACGGTACTTCTTCCAGCTATTTAACAGTTAAAAATGGTGTACCACAAGGCTCAGTTTTAGGACCCACTCTCTTTACAATCTACATAGCTAATGTAGGTCACTGCATCCCTGATGCATCCTTACATTTCTATGCTGATGATACAGTTGTTTACTGCCGAGCTAAAACAGTTGCTAAGGCTTTCCAGTTACTGCAATCCGCTTTTGACATCATCCAGTCAGATTTGTTCCGTCTCAAACTTGTCCTAAATGCTGATAAAACAAAAGGGATGTTTTTTTCAAATAGGAAGGCGGTTCCAGCAGATCCTCCTCTGATTTTATCTTCAAATGGTGTCCCTATTGAGTTTGTTGATTCCTATAAATATCTGGGTATCCTGATCGATTCACATCTCTCTTTTAAACTCCACGTGGAAAACCTAGTGAAGAAACTGAAAGTTAAACTGGGTTTCTTTTTCAGAAACAGATCATGTCTATCACTGAATGTTAGGAAACGCCTTGTGTCTGTGACTTTCCTTCCCTCCATTGATTACGGTGACATTCTCTACATGAATGCTCCTACAAGCACCCTGCGGATGTTGTCTATCATGGTGCACTAAGATTCATAACTGGTTGTGATTATCGTACCCACCACTGCACCCTGTATTCACTGGTTAACTGGACATCATTAACCTCACGCAGACTCTTCCACTGGTACATTTTCATCTTTAAATCACTTCTTGGTCTGCTGCCCTCATACATCTCCTCCTACATGTCTTTGCGTGAGTGCAGCTACAGTGTGCGCTCTCAGGACATGATTACCTGCAGTGTTCCGTCAGTGAGGACTGAACTTGGAAAAAGGGCCTTCTCCTACTCCGCTCCTGCTTCATGGAATATCTTACAAAAAGATCTGAAGCTCTCGACCTTGACTTCTCTAAATGGTTTTCAGAATCTGTTGGAATCCTGGCAAAAACCAATGCAGATTTGTTCCTGTCTTTGATTTTATACGTCTACCTTATAATGTTTTGCTAGTTTGATACTTTGTTAAAAAAAAAAAAAACTTTCTTTTGTTTTTTTCTCTCTTTTGTTTTCTATTGTTTATTGTTTATTGTTTAAGGAAATTCTACCACTGCTGTTCATTGTTCTTTAGTTTTAGCAGGTCGCTTTCGTAAATGAGCCCATGAGGTTTGAAGGAATTTCAGTTTGGGTGTTCAAATGAGCCAGGCGTCTCTTGAAGCAAAGATGATTTATTGAAAAAGATACAGGTTAACAGGATTTAAGCAGACAATCAATTGATCAATATGCATACGATCGGATGATTCGTTGAACAGACCTTCTCGCTCGAAAAGTCCCCCAAGGAATGTCAGCTTGCTGCTCTGGTGCGCGATATCATAAAATGTTTTGAACTTCTTATTGGTCAGAGGAGCTGCTATCAGTAGTTGCTAAGGCAACTGAGATTTATAGGGTGCCCAAGGTCTTCTTCTTGACTGACCTGATTGTGTGTGCCTCTTTGTTTGAGCCTAAGTTTTTAGAAGAGTTTAGATTCAAACTAGTTTCCTTCGACCTTTATGTTTCACCTGTTGCACCTTTTAAGTGGCACATTCTGTGTCATGAACTAAGTGTCTGTGTTTATACTATGAACTAAGTGTCTGTGTTTATACTAAAGATGTACCTGTTCTTTCAGTCAGATCCTGTGTCTGCTTTGCCCTTCCTCCCTGTGGGGGGGAAGGGCAGATGTCGGCCTGAGAGTTACTTCGAGCTGCAGGTCTGCTCAAACTGCACACCGGTAAGATTAAAGTTTGCACAGTGCATTTAAGCATCTAAACATGATTGTATTATAACCTTTGATTACATGAAACACATTTGTGAATCTTTGATTACTTGAAATATAGTTATGTATGAATATACCTTTGTGATTACATGAAATATAGTTATGCATAAGACGTATATAATGGTGCTTTCTTCTTCAGGTTCAAAAGATTTACCTGACTAAATAAAGGTTGAATTGAAAAAAAAAAAAAAAAACATGGATAGATTAGGGAAATAACCATTTCGGACCACACTCCATACCAGTAGGTGGCGGTAATGCACTCCTTCAGTTTCTTGCCAACCGCCATGAAACGACATGAAGAAGAAGAAGAATACGTCATAATCAAGCGACACCACTGCTTTCCAGCCCACTGCCCGCCTAGGATGGGTCCAAAACACCACAAAGTTGTACAATGACAGAGATGAGCTGGTGTGTTCTGGGTGAGGAGGAATTCAATGTGTGCTGTCGGCTCCTCCTGCAGCAGTCGGAGAAGCTGAAAGACGGCTGGAGCTGGGAGGCTGTCCATGGTCCTGAAGGCTACCTGAAAAAGACCACTCTCAGACCCATTCCAGCACCACAGAGACCAGAGGAGTCTCTCACCTCCTGTAATCCCAGCCTTACAACACCGCAGGAGGAGCAGCCTCTCTGCGTTGCCTCATCTGATCCCAGCTGCTCCTCAGCTGAGCTGGAGGATGAAGACGACCACAGCTGTTGGGTGTCTGAGAACCATGACCTGGTGTTTTTGTTTGAGTATCACATCCTGTATTCCTGCACCTATGCTGCTCCTGTGCTCTATTTCAGAGTGTTCACTTTGGAGGGAAGGAGCCTGACGTTAGAAGAGGTGTGGAGCTGTGTCCACCCAAGCTTCAGGCTTCGTCTGTTGGATGCAATAAGTCAGCAGGAGCATCCTCTTCTGGGTCAGCCTTTCTTTGTCCTCCACCCCTGTAGAACGAAGGACTTCATGAGGCCCGTGCTGCAAGCGGCCCAGGACCAGCACAGGCCAGTGAACTACGTCTTGTCGTGGCTCAGTGTGGTGGGTCCTGTGGTTGGTCTGGATGTCTCTCTTTACTACTCCCTGGAGCTCCACCCTGCAGCCCCTATCAGCATGAAGCCAGACTGAAGATGGATCTGCTCTGCTAGGAAACCCTGGAACACCGTGGGATCAGGTTGCCTGTGTGGGTTACTTTGGGTTTGTTGTTAACATGGAATAAATGATTAAACTTATCACTTATTTGAACAAAAAATCTTTTTTTTACTAAAATACAAAAGAACATAAAAATTCAACAGAAATAAAGTTTAGTTTGATGTAAAAATGTTTTAATACAATTCAGCTTTCGTTCAGCAACAACAATTTCTTTACATGCATATAATGTGTACTGACGCTGTTCTCATATTCTTATGAATAAATGATGGAAATGTAAACTTGTCACGCAGTTCCTTTCAGACGGATGTCATTCATTTCTAAATGTGGTGAATCCTTCGTCTTTCTCCGACACTCAGCCTTTCTGACACGTTGTGCTTGTTTTTAAAACAAATTATAAATAAGTTCTGGCAAAACATGTCAAATATTTTCTCCCTCAGCTCATATTGTATGACAAAATACACTTTTCTAGTGATTTAACTTATAGAAAACTATAATACTGAAAATATAATACTAGGTGCAAAGTAAGAGAGCTATAGTACTGAATGTAAAACGTGCAGAATGTGTTATAGTAAAACATTTGGTTTTTTTGTTACAGTATATCTTAATTAAACATTACATTAATTTTATAGTTATTATTCTTAGAGATGCATTTGTTTAGTCCTTTATCTCCAAGAACCACTTCCATTGAAAAAAAAAAAAGTAAAACTCATACGGACCAGATGAAAAACTTGCTGAAGTGATTCAGGTTCGGATGATCCATCAGGGTCACGTCAAGCTTTTCAGAGAATAATGAGACACTTCAAATAATTTTAAAATGATGAAACAAACTGGTTCAGGTTACCTGCAGGATTTGAACCAATGTGAGTTGATATTCACTTCAGGGTGGAAGAAAAGGCAATGAAACTTCTGCTCAGGCTGTGTGTGTTTGTATTCTCTCTCTTTCACTCACACCTACACCCAAACACCCGCACCCACACACACACCTCACGTCATTTGTGTTGCTTTGTCTTCCATTCAGAGCACCAGCTTCTCTTTTTTCCCTCAGTCTCACAGACCGTGCACAATTGTGATAATCGTGTTTTAGTTTCTACTTTTGTTTTACAAATTGCGATGTTTGGAATAACGGTGTTTTTATAGCAGAAACTTATAGCAGCAATTTAGTTTTGCCAGTTTCCACAAATGTACTCCTAAAACAGAATATTTATTTATGAATTTTACACATTTAACTTAAGTTTTATAATTCAAATATTTGGGCTCATTTAGCATAATTAGATGTGTGAAATTTAAGCCATTCTAAATTAAAACCAGGGAGCACAAGCCAGTGTATCTCTTGTGCCAGTCTAAAGCCTGGGTAAATGATGAGGGTTGTGTCAGGAATGGCATCCGATGTAAAACACTTTTGCCAAAACCATAATGCGAGTTCATCAAAGTGAAACCATACCGGATCGGTCGAGGCCCGGGTTAACAACGACTGCCACCGGTGCTGTTGACAAACAGGGTGCCGGCGGAAATTGTACTACTGTTAGTCGAAGACCCCGAGGAGGGAAACGTGTCAGGAGACAGAGGGAGAGAGAGGAAAGTGAAGAATGTAGGACTGAGGGTTGCAACTCTAAATGTGGGGACAATGACAGGCAAAGGTAGAGAGCTGGCTGACATGATGCAGAGAAGAAAGGTAGATGTTTTATGTGTCCAAGAGACCAAGTGGAAGGGCAGCAAGGCTCACAGTATTGGAGCAGGGTTCAAACTGTTTTACCATGGTGTGGATAGAAAGAGAAATGGAGTAGGGGTGGTCCTGAAGGAGGAGTTGGCAAAGAATGTAGTAGAGGTGAAGAGAGTGTCAGATAGGGTGATGTGTCTGAAGGTAGAAGTAGAAGGTCTGATGCTAAACATAGTCAGTGGTTATGCTCCACAGGTTGGATGTGATGGGGAGGAGAAAGATCTTGGATGAAGTGATAGAGAGTATTCCCAGGGAGGAAAGAGTGGTGATTGGAGCAGACCTGAATGGACATGTTGGTGAAGGAAACAGAGGGGATGAGGAAGTGATTGGTAGGTTTTGTGTCAAGGAAAATGCTGGTGAAGATTCTCAGTCGTCCAGGACATGATAAAATCAAAAAAGGCGTTCAATACAGAACTGGACTTTATTTGTAACAAACAAGACGTTTCGCTTTTCATCCGAAAAGCTTTATCAATTGAGTCAGGAGACAGTGAAGGGGAGCAGTTATAACAGGACAAAAGTTGTTCTGTATTGAACGCCTTTTTTGATTGTGTCAAGGAAAGAAACCAGGAAGGACAGATGGTTAGTAGATTTTGCCAAGAGAATGGAAATGGCTATAGTCAATACCTATTTCCAAAAGATTGAGGTACATAGAGTGACCTATAAGAGTGGAGGAAGGAGTACGAGTGTACAAAACTTGAGCTGAAGTAAAACCTGTTAAATATCAGACAATATAAACTTTTTATATTCAACAGATGTCTGCTATATGGTTTATGAACCTTCAGTTTGTGGCCTCCTTTCCTTATACAGTTCTATTTTTAATATTGATGTTTTGTAAATATTTAAACAATGCTTTTCTAATATCATTTATTTTATCCCTATCACCTTCAGTTCCTAATATTCCTCCTAAACTCCAAACTCTCCCTGTCTCTTTGACTTTTTCTTTCAATCTCTCCCTATCATCTGTATATTTAGTGCACTCCATCAGTACATGTTCTACACTTTCTGTATCCCCACATTCCTCACATCTACTGTTATTCCTTTTCCCCATCATGAACATTGTGTCATTTAGAAGTGTATGGTCATTATTACCTCTTCTCTTCTACATCTTTCTCTATAATTATTTATTGTAACTGATTTTTGTATTTTGAATAATCTTCCTTTCTTGTCTTCATTCCATCTTTTCTGCCATTTTTCTTTTCCTTACCCTCTCCTTTCCCTAATGGTATATTAACTGTTATTTAACTTAAGTGTTATTTAACTGTTATTTCTCCTTTCAATGCTTTTTTAGCAAGTTTATCTGCTCTTTCATTCCCTTCCACCCCCTCGTGTGCTGGCATCCAACAAAACTGTATATTAATTCTACCTCTTTTTTTTATAGACATAGCTCCCCCTGGTAGACATTTCACGGGCCGCCACTGGGTGAGACCAGCTACAGTATATTGTATGGTTTTGAGACAGTGTCATTGACAAAAAGACAGGAGAAAGAACTGGAAGCGTCAGAAATGAAAATGCTGAGGTTCTCCTTAGGAGTGACAAGGATGGATAAGATCAGGAATGACATCATCAGAGGTACAGCACATGTTGAACAACTGGGAGATAAAGTTAGGGAGGCCAGACTGAGATGGTTTGGACATATCCAGCAGAGGGACGGTCGGTATATTGGTAGAAGGATGTTAGAAATGCCGCTGCCTCTTGGGGTCTTGGGCTCTGGTCCCCCCTCTGTCTGCCTCGGGTCTTGGGGGTTGGGTCTCTGATGCTTCGCAGTCACTATTGAATGTTCTATTAGAGAAGCCTTATACACTTATGCATGTTCACAACCACACACAAATAGATGCAGGGATGCACATGCAGGTATCGTATGTAGATATGTAGATGTGCATGTGACTGCATATGCATGTATATATATGTATTACAATAAATTGTGAAAACTGGTAAGTGGTCACTTACATCAGTAATCAAAATTCCTCCCATTATCTCTGTAATAGTTATGTTTGTAAAGATGTTATCAATTCTAGTGGCACCGTGAGTGGTAATTCTTGTCGGTTTAGATATTAATGGAAACAGATTTAAACTATTCATTGAATTAATGGATGTATTGTTATTTGAGTCTGTATTTTTATATAAGTCGATATTGAAGTCTCCACACAAAAACACAGTTTTATTAATACTCCCTCCCAGCATCTCCATGATTTGATCGGTGAATAGTTCTATATATGACTCAGGTGATCGATATTTTTGAATTATTGTTTATTTCAATTGTAATCATCTCCATGAGATTTTCTATTAAAACCGACATTGTCAATTTTTCTACACGTTAATAGAGCCACTCCACCACCTCGTTTCTGTTCATTTAATAAAGTTCATACTCTTCAATGTTAAAACTGTTTATATTTTCATCATTAGACCATGTTCTGAGACAGCTATTATACTGAATGTTCTATGTAACCCGTTTTAAATAATCTGTTATATTTGCACTTTAACTATTAATATGAATAATGGAAAGGTCATCTATTGTCCGGTTGATATTGTTAAATTTCTCTTCATTATAATATTCACATTCATTGATTACTGGAAAGAAATTTGAACAAAACTGATAATCTACATCATATATTTTAAGTTTGTCATTTTCTTGAATATGTACAAATCTCATCACTTTCACATTTGAAGCAGATCAAAATGTAACATTTGAAATGTGCAGACAAACTAATATAAAAATCTGATAAAACATTTCTCCCCTTCACTACCTTCACCTTTGCTCTGAAACATCTGGAGAAATCAGCTGAATCAAACGTACAATTAAAAACCTCTAAAGAGAAATTTAAAAGCGATGTTTGTACAATTTTTATTTTATTAATTGTGTTTTTTTTAACTATTGCCTTTGAAGTCAGCATTATTATTAAGACTTGTGTACACGCATTCAAAAACCATATATTCAAGTAAAATAATTTGTTAATCATATTTTTACTTCATCTGATCAATTTGATGATGCGTGCTATTGACCTCTTGTCCAGGTCAGACTTGTAAAAACATCTGAGGGTTTTAATTTGGTATAAGGAAATTAACTGAGATGGATGAAGGAGTGAAGCTTTAATATAAATTATCCGTGACTGTCGAGAAAAAACTAAAAATCAAAAGATGTTCCAACAGGAATTTATTTTGTGAGAATATTCAACCTGAGTATTTTTTTAATGGAAAATTATGAAAAGTCTTTGTCTACCGAAAATCTAATAAAGAAGCAAAATAAGATCAACAATTATTGTTTATTAACAGAATGTCAACAAAAACAGTTATAACATGTTCTGAGATGTGGAGGCAACACAACAAAAAACTTCTCAGCAACAAACAAAATTATTTTATTTTACAGATCATCTCAGCTGTGCTTCCAAAATACCAGAGACTTATTCCGGCATGTAGTGGTTGAGTGAAGGAGGTCTGGACTTTGTGGAGGAGAGTCATGGTCCTACCAGAGACGCCGTAGAAAGACAGATTACCTGCTCTGTGATCCAGGTACACTCCAACTCTGGACAGAACACGACCCGAGATGGGAATACTGATGTTGCCGTGACAAAACTTACTATCGTTTTTGTTACAAAGTAAAGCCCAGGATTTATCATTATCTCCTAATGTGCATGTTTTATCAATATCCTTGTATGAGACTGCTACTCTACTTCCAATGTCTCCCAACTTCACCTCCCAGTAACAACGTCCAGTCAGACTCTCCTTACTCAGAATCTGACCATATGAAATGAATCTCTCTGGATGATCAGGATAAAACTGATCATGTTCCATGCATGTTATTTTTCTGTTCCCCTCAGATAATAACACCCGTCTGTGAGCTGTGTTTGGATCCAGTGTGATGTCACATGAATACCTGAAGAAGCCAGCTCTGCTCTTTGGTTCTGGTTCTGGTTCTGACAGTAAACCAGCTTCAGCCCCTCTCAGTGACACGTTTGTCCCCGTGTCTCTCAGAATGTCCTCCAGTTTGTCTCTGAGCTGTGACACAGCTGCTGTCACATCTTCAAAGTATCTCAGAGGAGAATCACTGATGCTGGATGAGTGTGGAGACTCCAGTGCTGACACTGACTGGTAGCTGTGGACAAACTGGTTGTGGTCCTCCGTGTGTGCGAGCTGCTTCAGCTCAGCATCTTTCCTCTTCAGCTCAGTGATCTCCTGCTGCAGCTTCTCCTGAAGATCTCCGACTCGACTGGCCTCAGCTTTCTGCTGGGATCTGATCTGCTTCTTCACCTCGGAGCTTCTCTTCTGGACGAGCCGGATCAGATCACTGAAGATCTTCTCACTGTCCTCCACCGTTTGATCAGCAGAGACGTTGATGGCCTCCAGCTGCTGCTGAAGCAGCTTCACATCTGTCTCTCTGCCCTGGATTCTCTGCTGGATGTTCTCTCTCCTCACCTGGAGCTCCTTCTGCTTCTCTCTCCTTTCAGCTGCAGCTGAGACGATGTCGTGGCCTTTATGTTCATCCACCATGCAGACATGACAGATGATCTGCTGATCGGTGCGACAGAACATCTTCATCACCTCATCGTGATGAGAGCAGATGTTCTCATGGAGCTTCTTGGAGGGCTCCACCAGCTGATGTTTCTTGAATTGAGCTACATCATAATGAGGCTGGATGTGTTCCTCACAGTAAGACACCAAACACGTCAAACAGGACTTGATGGCTTTTAGTTTTCTTCCCGTGCAGACATCACAGGCCACATCTTCAGGTCCAGCACAGCTGTGATCATCAGGAGCAGCTTGGAGTCCACTCGTCTTCAGCTGCTCCACTAAAGCTGCTAACAGGACGTTTTTCTCCAGAACAGGCCTTGGCCTGAAGGTCTTCCTGCACTGAGGGCAACTGCGGCTCTTCTTCTGATCCTCTCCATCCCAGAAGTCTTCAATACACTTCTTGCAGTAGCTGTGTCCACAGGAAGTAGTCACCGGATCCTTCAGTAGATCCAGACAGATGGAACAAGATAATTTTTCTCTGTCCAGCTGAACTCCTTTCTGCGCCATTTCACCTCTCAGCGTCTGTGGAAGTTTCACTTCCTGATATAGAGACACTAATGAAACCTCAACAAACACCTGGGGTGATTACAGACTGGGAACAGGTGCGGGTGGCAGATTACCGGTAAATGGAAAAAACAGAGGAAGCTGACTGAGGGAAAATGAGAAATGGCACAAAAACAAAAAATACTAAAACAAAACCTATAAATACAAAAGCAAAAGGATTTAAACTGAACAGGAAAACACAACAGAACCTAAAGAATAAACACAAAAGAGGGAATAAAATTAAAAAAGATGACTCAACTAAATCATATGAGAGAAAAACAAACAGTTACAAGTTTGAGATGAACAATTACTTTCTGAGTTTCATTCAGATTCATTCAGTGGTTAAATTGTATACCATACCAAACCATTTTCTGTTAAATTTGCTAATCTGTTGTAATCCTGGCAAGGACTAATGCAGATATTTTCCTGTCTTTGATTTTATACATCTAATGTTTTGATACTTTGTTAAAAAAAAAAAAATTTTAAATGTATTTCTCTCTTTTGTTTTTCTATTGTCTATTGTTAAAGGAAATTCGACCATTGCTGTCCATCATTCTTTAGTTTATAGCAGGTCGCTTTTGTAAATGAGTCCACGAGGTTCAATGAGATTTACCTGACTAAATAAAGGTTGAATGAAAGTGTCATGACAGGTTGTGTCCGCTAGAGGGGACCGTGTCATAGCGCTCCACTTTATCGAAGTTTTATTTTATTTTTTATTGAACATTTTAGAAAATATATATATTTTTTAGAACATCCCCTCCCTGGGCTGCCACCATACCGTGGTGGAGGGGTTTGAGTGTCCCAATGATCCTAGGAGCTATGCTGTCAGGGGCTTCATGACCCTATAGGGTCACCCAAGGCAGACAGGTCCTAGGTGAGGGACCAGACAAAGTGCAGCCCAAACACCCCTTATGATGAGTAACACTAATGGAATCAATGTTCCCTCGCCCGGACGCGGGTCACCGGGGCCCCACTCTGGAGCCAGGCCCGGAGGTGGGGCACGTTGGCGAGCGCCTAGCCTGGTTAAAACCAGACCCTTGTCCTTCACTTCGCTTCGTACTAGGGTCTGGACTTTCTCCATAGTGAAACAATTCTTGCTGGAGGCGTGGCCTCTACTGAGGAACAAAACCATTGGATCTTAGAAAAATTTTGAACAGGGAAAAGCATTCTGCTCCCTCCCCTCAGAGCCATATATGGCTGCTCCCCCGTGGTCTGTTGAACTTGACATCTGCTCCGCCTCCTGCTGAATTTTCTCTCGCTGCAGCCTGCCGCTGCATATTCTGTGTTTATATGTTAATAAAACGTTCTAAAAAAATTTAATAAAACCATGGATCGCTGGTCCAGCACACCAGAAGACCAGAAAATCTGCAGGGACTCGGGCAGCAACGTAAAACCCTAGTTTAATTCTCTCGTGACAACCTGAGGCATTTCCTCATCAGCGGAGGGAGAGGAGGAGGAGGAGGAGGGAGGAGGGAGCGATCACTTGACTTTTGGCCAAAAAAACAAAAGAAAACTCCAGATAAGGGATTAAGAAGGGGAAATTAATACATTTGTGTCACATATAAAACAGTCCTGCATCGCTTTGCATCGCTTTGAATGAGAACATGCGAATGCTCGCTGGCTGCGCGCTGGGACAGGTGGGGGCGTGGGTTAGGGGCCAAAAACTCCGCCCCTTCTGTTCTCTGATTGGTCCGGTCAAAAATCCGCCGGAGAAATTGTTGTCTATGGGAGAAGTCCCAGACTGAGCATTGAAAGGAAATGAGAATTGAGCGGAGCTGTGCAGGAAGGCGAGAGCCAGGCTAGCGAGCGCCTGGAGGCCGGGCTTTTACCCATGGAGCTCGGCCGGGCACAGCCCGAAGAGGAGACGTGGGTCCCCCTTCCCATGGGCTCACCACCTGTGGGAGGGGCCAAAGGGGTCGGGTGCAATGTGAGATGGGTGGTGGCCGAGGGCGGGGACCCTGGCGGTCTGATCCTCGGCTACAGAAGCTGGCCATTGGGACATGGAATGTCACCTCTCTGGTGGGGAAGGAGCCTGAGCTAGTGTGTGAGGTTGAGAGGTTCCGACTAGAAATAGTCGGACTCACCTCAACGCATGGCTCTGGCTCTGGAACCAGTTTCCTTGAGAGGGGTTGGACACTCTTCCACTCTGGAGTTGCCCCTGGTGAGAGGCGCCGAGCAGGAGTGGGCATACTGGTTGCCCCCCATCTTGGTGCCTGTACGTTGGGGTTCACCCCGGTGAACGAGAGGGTAGCCTCCCTTCGCCTACGTGTGGGGGGACGGGCTCTGACTGTTGTTTGTGCCTATGCACCAAACGGCAGCTCAGACTACCCACCCTTTTTGGAGTCCTTGGAGGGGGTATTGGAGAGTGCGCCTCCTGGGGACTCCCTTGTTCTACTGGGGGACTTCAACGCTCACGTGGGCAATGACAGTGAGACCTGGAGGGGTGTGGTTGGGAGGAACGGCCCCCCTGATCTGAACCAGAGTGGTGTTCTGTTATTGGACTTCTGTGCTCGTCATGGATTGTCCATAACGAACACCATGTTCAGGCATAAGGGTGTCCATATGTGCTCTTGGCACCAGGACACCCTAGGTCGCAGTTCGATGATCGACTTTGTTGTCGTCTCATCTGATCTGCGGCCGCATGTCTTGGACACTCGGGTGAAGAGAGGGGCGGAGCTGTCAACTGACCACTACCTGGTGGTGAGTTGGCTCCGATGGTGGGGGAGGATGCCGGTCAGACCTGGCAGACCCAAACGTATTGTGAGGGTCTGCTGGGAACGTCTGGCAGAGTCTCCCGTAAGACGGAGCTTTAACTCCCACCTCCGGGAGAGCTTTGAACACGTTCCGAGGGAGGCGGGGGACATTGAGTCCGAGTGGGCCATGTTCCGCGCCTCTATTGTCGAGGCAGCTTATCGGAGTTGTGGCCGCAAGGTTGTTGGTGCCTGTCGTGGTGGCAACCCTCGAACCCGGTGGTGGACACCGGCGGTGAGGGATGCTGTCAAGCTGAAGAAGGAGTCCTATTGGGCCTTTTTGGCCTGTGGGACCCCGGAAGCAGCAGATAGGTACCGGCAGTCCAAGCGGCATGCGGCTCGGGTGGTTGCTGAGGCAAAAACTCGGGCGTGGGAGGAGTTCGGAGAGGCCATGGAGAATGACTTCCGTACGGCTTCGAGGCGATTCTGGTCCACCATCCGGCGTCTCAGGGGGGGAAAGCGGTACGCGACCAACACCATTTATGGTGGGGATGGCGTGCTGTTGACCTCAACTCGGGATGTTGTGAGTCGGTGGGCGGAATACTTCGAAGACCTCCTCAATCCTACTGGCACGTCTTCCACTGAGGAAGCGGAGCCTGGGGACTTTGGGTCGGGCTCTCCAATCTCTGGTGCTGAGGTCACCGAGGTGGTTAAAAAGCTCTGCGGTGGCAGGGCTCCGGGGGTGGATGAGATTTGCCCTGAGTTCCTTAGGGCTCTGGATGTTGTGGGGTTGTGTTGGCTCTGCAATATCGCGTGGACATCGGGGGCAGTTCCCTTGGATTGGCAGACTGGGGTGGTGGTTCCCCTATTCAAAAAGGGGGACCGTAGGGTGTGTTCCAACTATAGGGGGATCACACTCTTAAGCCTCCCTGGTAAGGTCTATTCAGGGTTCTGGAGAGGAGGGTCCGTCGGATAGTCGAACCTCGGATTCAGGAGGAGCAGTGTGGTTTTCGTGCTGGTCGTGGAACACTGGACCAGCTCTACACCCTCAGCAGGGTCCTGGAGGGTGCGTGGGAGTTTGCCCAACCAGTTTACATGTGCTTTGTGGACTTGGAGAAGGCATTCGACCGCGTCCCTCGGGGGGTTCTGTGGGGGGTACTCCGGGAGTATGGGGTACCAGGCCCATTGATATGGGCTGTTAGGTCCCTGTACGACCGGTGTCAGAGCTTGGTCCGTATCGCTGGCAGTAAGTCAGGCTCGTTTCCAGTGAGAGTTGGACTCCGCCAAGGTTGCCCTTTGTCACCGATTCTGTTCATAACTTTTATGGACAGAATTTCTAGGCTCAGCCAAGGTGTTGAGAGGATCCGTTTTGGTGGCCTTAAGCCTAATTTATACTTGACGCGACGCGCAACGCGCGAGGGTGCGCGCTCCTAAAGTGACGCAATTTCACAGTCCCCGCCCCTGCGCGTTGGCCCCGCGCAGGGGATTAGCGCGTGTCGTGCACCTCTGAATTTTTGAAACTCCGCAAGCCTCTGCGCGCGCGGTGGGCGCTACGATTTGATTGACAGGACCCCACCGACAGCCTTCACCCTCTTCACGCCGGAGCCTGCAGCTGTTTGCGCCGCTGTGGTCGTAGAGACGGAGTCGCGACGCATGGAGGAATGTTTTGTGACACAAAATGTATTAAATTCTCCTTCATTCCTGATCTGGAGTCGGACTTTTCTTTTGTTTTTTCGCCAAAAGTCACGTGATCGCTTTCTCCTCCGCTGACTCCATGCATTAAAGCCGCAAATAAAGACAACAGTTCAGCACGCGAGCGGAAAGCTATTTGTTTTTGTTGTGTGATTTCAAACAGTTCTTCTTCTACGGTAGATTTCTTCTTCTACACCTTTCTTGCAACATATGCACAGGTTTTAGAGGGTACTGCCTCCTGCTGGTCCGTAAAAGAACAGCACTTTGCCATGCGCCGCGGTGCGTCAACCATAAACACAGAGGCGACACTATAAACGCATTTCGCCGCATGGCTCTGTGCACGCGCGGCGCGCGCGCTCCAGCCTGCGGACCAAAGCGAAAGTCTAACTCAGCCTTTAGAATCACTTCTCTGTTTTTTGCAGATGATGTGGTCCTATTGGCTTCATCAGATCATGATCTACAGCTTTCGCTGGAGCGGTTTGCAGCCGAGTGTGATGCGGCCGGGATGAGGATCAGTTCCTCCAAATCCGAGGCCATGGTCTTGAGCCGGAAAAGGGTAGCATGCCCTCTCCGGGTCGGGGAGGAGGTCCTGCCCCAAGTGGAGGAGTTTAAGTATCTCGGGGTCTTGTTCACGAATGAGGGAAAACTGGAGCGTGAGATCGATAGGCGGATAGGTGCAGCATCCGCAGTGAAGCGGGCGCTGTACCGGTCTGTCGTGGTGAAGAGAGAGCTGAGTCGAAAGGCAAAGCTCTCAATTTACCAATCGATCTACGTTCCCTCCCTCATCTATGGTCATGAGCTTTGGGTTGTGACCAAACGAACGAGATCTCGGATACAAGCGGCTGAAAGGAGTTTTCTGTCTGGACTCTCCCGTAGAGATAGGGTATAATAAAGTCCAGTTGTTTTTGTCTTGAACTTTTTTAAATTTGTCATTATAGGCACGTTTTCCTATTACATGATACAACAGCCAACAGCATGCCATACTGTTACTCTAGGGCCTTCAGGAACTGCAGTTTTTTTTTTTCAGTCAGAATGAATGGAAACGGTCATATTTCAGTCAAAAAGTGGTTTATAAATATGGGAAAAAATCTATAAATATGTCACTTCGGCCTAT
Organism: Garcialebias charrua; assembly: GCA_038048925.1. Taxonomy (NCBI): domain Eukaryota; kingdom Metazoa; phylum Chordata; class Actinopteri; order Cyprinodontiformes; family Rivulidae; genus Garcialebias; species Garcialebias charrua. Next base: position 2,148 of record JBBPBX010042934.1, on the reverse strand, counting down.
AAGTTGCAAGGCATTTAAATTATGCAAAAAACTGCGACTTACAGGATGAAAAATATGGTACAGTAGTTGTTATTTTTCTCCCTCTCTTTAAGAATTGTGCATGTACTGTATTCAGTGTTGAATTATTTTAACTAAACTGTTCTGTTTTCAAGTTTACAGTTTTTCATTTGCCATTAGAGATATGTTATGTGTGGGAACAAACTTTTTCTCTTGGGTTAGATTTAAATAACAAATAGGTCAGTGCTTTTATTGAGGCAAGAAGCAAATTATATATCCAGTAATATAAAACTACATGTACTACTAAAGTTTAGGAAGAAAATGACAGTAATCTTATCACTTACCAATACGGTAGTTGCTCTAAACTGAAGTACAAGAGGTTGCCGCTACGGTTGCAGCTCAGTGTCGTGATGGTATTAAAAAATATTGTGATGATATTAAAAGGTATTAAATTTAACTTAAGAATTTCTGTATATACCCCGTGAGAGCATAACTTGTTGGTTTCTTTTTAAAGGGAACCACTATTACTTTTAACACTAGACTTTAATTGATAAATCTAAAAAAGCTAAGTCTGGTCCTCTGGACATTCAAAAAACAAAACAAAGCAAAAAAAAAATTTGTAGAAACGTTTCGTCTTTCATCCGAAAGACTTCCTCAGACTGAGGAAGTCTTTCGGATGAAAGACTAAATGTTTCTACAAATTTTTTTGTGCTTTGTTTTGTTTTGTTTTTTGAATGTCAAGAGGACCAGACTTAGCTTTTTTAGATTTTTCTACCTGGATTATTGAGCATGCATCAGGGTTTAATTGATAAACTTTTATTTTAACTAAAATAATGACTGTAAAAACACTGTAGGGTGTTTAGTAAATTTTTAACATATATTTTAACATGGACAGAGCCATTTTATTTACACACAAAGCGTACTGTGTAAATGACGCACGTAGGTCTTATAAGGTTCTTCTTCCGGCTCTCGGCAAAGCAAGTCGCATATCTTTTTGCTCCTACCCTCCCTAAGTTTTCCTCCTCCCTGCTTGCTTTTTGTCTCGTCCGTGACTCTTCAGCGCTCACTCGAACCAATTTGCGATGGATTTAATAAATTGGGCTGTTTCATCTATAGATAAGATTTTTTCCACGAAGCGGACCGGGCCAGGAGAAGCAGTCTGCCCCTCTGACACGCACGCTGTCGGATACATGATGGACTCGTGGGGACAGTGGCAACCTATGTGTCTGACCGTCTTGTCTGTCGAAGACGTGGAAGATTTGTGGATTATTGGGATATTGGTGGCAGCTGCTCTGTTTTTTGGCGTCAGCGGAGCTGTCTGCTACTGGAAGCTCAGGAAAGCTTCGGCGGCTATCGGCGCGCTGGCCAAACTTCCTGATCAGCAAGATTCTCTGATCCGGGCTGTGAGCTCCTCATCCCAGCTGTTGTACGAACTGAATCGCACGATAGGAGCGGCGGTTGACCACCGCGGACCTGCGGTGCGCTTTGGAACTCGTTTACAGCCGCCCGGCCTCAATCAGGGCACAGATGGGGGTTTGTAGTTCGGAAACTCATATGATTCGGCGACTTTGGACCTGAACAGCACCTGGACTTGGAAGGCTGCAGTCAAAAAGAACACTGTGGCCTGGATTGAAGATAAACAAAAACTATCTAATCTGGTTTCTGCACACGACCTTGAAAAGAAGGCTGTCTGGAAACTATTCTCCTGGAGTGAAGCTGAGAGACCTTGCTGACCCCCCCTCCCCCCCCCAGAGATCTCTGTGGGTGTGCTCGGAGGCGCCAAGCTGAACAACTGCTGAACTGTGCTATCTGAATGTTGCTCACAGACTCTTTGATCTCCTTGCATGTCGTCAAACTGCAACAATGTCTTGTCTGGGTGTGCTTATTGCTGATAGAGTTTTTGGGACTTTATCATAGAGTGTCTTAACCCTTTTACACCTAAGCCTCAAATTTCCGCCTGGCATTTTTTACTTGTTTTTCACTAGAAAATAGGAAGAAAATGTCCTATGGCCCAGTGCTTCAGCACATTTTTCCAGAATATGTAGAACTTTCAATATCTGGCATTGTTTTACATTATACTTGATACTAAACCACTATTAAAACTGTTTAATATCACTAAAAAACAAAAAACGAAAATATATTTTAGTGATT
>JBBPBX010042933.1:9057-28165 GCA_038048925.1 Garcialebias charrua | reverse complement strand
GCGGCTCGGGTGGTTGCTGAGGCAAAAACTCGGGCGTGGGAGGAGTTCGGAGAGGCCATGGAGAATGACTTCCGTACGGCTTCGAGGCGATTCTGGTCCACCATCCGGCGTCTCAGGGGGGGAAAGAGGTACGAGACCAACACCATTTATGGTGGGGGTGGCGTGCTGCTGACCTCAACTCGGGATGTTGTGAGTCGGTGGGCGGAATACTTCGAAGACCTCCTCAATCCTACTGGCACGTCTTCCACTGAGGAAGCGGAGCCTGGGAACTTTGGGTCGGGTTCTCCGATCTCTGGTGCTGAGGTCGCCGAGGTGGTTAAAAAGCTCCGCGGTGGCAAGGCTCCGGGGGTGGATGAGATTCGCCCGGAGTTCCTTAGGGCTCTGGATGTTGTGGGGTTGTGTTGGCTTACGCGACTCTGCAATATCGCGTGGACATCGGGGGCAGTTCCCTTGGATTGGCAGACTGGGGTGGTGGTTCCCCTATTCAAAAAGGGGGACCGTAGGGTGTGTTCCAACTATAGGGGGATCACACTCTTAAGCCTCCCTGGTAAGGTCTATTCAGGGGTTCTGGAGAGGAGGGTCCGTCGGATAGTCGAACCTCGGATTCAGGAGGAGCAGTGTGGTTTTCGTCCTGGTCGTGGAACACTGGACCAGCTCTACACCCTCAGCAGGGTCCTGGAGGGTGCGTGGGAGTTTGCCCAACCAGTTTACATGTGCTTTGTGGACTTGGAGAAGGCATTCGACCGCGTCCCTCGGGGGGTTCTGTGGGGGGTACTCCGGGAGTATGGGGTACCAGGCCCTTTGATAAGGGCTGTTAGGTCCCTGTACGACCGGTGTCAGAGCTTGGTCCGCATTGCCGGCAGTAAGTCAGGCTCGTTTCCGGTGAGAGTTGGACTCCGCCAAGGTTGCCCTTTGTCACCGATTCTGTTCATAACTTTTATGGACAGAATTTCTAGGCGCAGCCAAGGTGTTGAGAGGATCCGTTTTGGTGGCCTTAGAATCGCTTCTCTGTTTTTTGCAGATGATGTGGTCCTATTGGCTTCATCAGTTCGTGATTTACAGCTTTCACTGGAGCGGTTTGCAGCCGAGTGTGATGCGGCCGGGATGAGGATCAGTTCCTCCAAATCCGAGGCCATGGTCTTGAGCCGGAAAAGGGTAGCGTGCCCTCTCCGGGTCGGGGAGGAGGTCCTGCCCCAAGTGGAGGAGTTTAAGTATCTCGGGGTCTTGTTCACGAATGAGGGAAAACTGGAGCGTGAGATCGATAGGCGGATAGGTGCAGCGTCCGCAGTGAAGCGGGCGCTGTACCGGTCTGTCGTGGTGAAGAGAGAGCTGAGTCAAAAGGCAAAGCTCTCAATTTACCGATCGATCTACGTTCCCACCCTCATCTATGGTCATGAGCTTTGGGTTATGACCGAAAGAACAAGATCTCGGATACAAGCGGCTGAAATGAGTTTTCTCCGCAGGGTGGCTGGACTCTCCCTTAGAGATAGGGTGAGAAGCTCAGTCATCCGGGAGGGACTCGGAGTAGAGCCGCTGCTTCTCCACATCGAGAGGAGCCAGTTGAGGTGGCTCGGGCATCTGGTTAGGATGCCTCCTGGACGCCTCCCTGGTGAGGTGTTCCGGGCATGTCCCACCGGGAGGAGACCCAGAGGAAGACCCAGGACGCGCTGGAGGGACTATGTTTCTCGGCTGGCCTGGGAACGCCTTGGGATTCCCCCAGAGGAGCTGCTCCAAGTGGCTGGGGAGAGGGAAGTCTGGGCCTCCCTACTTAGGCTGCTACCCCCGCGACCCGACCCCGGATAAGCGGAAGAAGATGGATGGATGGATGGAGGTGTGTGTGCTTATTTATATATATATAGATGTGTTTATATATAATATAGGTGTGTGTGTGTGTGTTTATTTATATATATAATCTAGGTGTGTGTGTGTGTTTGTGTGTGTTCATAAATGAACCCTAATGTTTGTATACTGTACTTTACTTTTCCTCCTTTCTGTTATATTTTTGCATAAGGTGAGTTCCAGGGATGGATGAAGCTCCAGTTGGTCCAGGGATGGATGACAGGGATGGATGGATGAAGCTCCAGTTGGTCCAGAAGTTTGTGTGCAGTTATGTACCACAGCAACAAATGAGTGAAAATATAATTTCTATAAATAAATCTGCGTTTGAAGTACATTTGGTGTTGCTGTGTTTCACCTTCTTTATTTCAATAAGATACGTTGTTTAATGTCTAATGAGAAGTTCTACTGCAAATAAAAAAACTAGATGTGATTGTTTTTTTGGCAACTTACCAGTTTAGTTTTTTATTGACAAGTACAAAACTTAGAAACATGCATGTTGCTGTATGGTTCCTCCTCCGGGAGGAGATTGATAAAGTTCAGAATAAAAGCTATAATTATAAATTTTAGGTTGATTGGTAACTGTAAATTGACCCTGGGTGTGAGTGAGACAGGTCCCTCTTGTAAATGAGTCGCCGTGGCTCAACGAGGCTAGCCTGTAGAAATAAAGGTTGAATTGAGTCAAAAGTCAAAGTCAACTTTATTGTCAGAACTGCAATATGTACAGGACATACACAGAATTGAAATTTCGTTTCTCTCAGTCCCTCGGTGCAACAGTAACTATTTAAACATTGAAACACTGAAACATATAATAATAGACATAAGCATAAAATAGTAAAACTGTGACACTGTCCTGAGTTTTTGCATAATGGTATAAGAGTATAAAAATTTACACCAACTCTAAAACTAAAACACTAAACATTTAATGAACATAATACTGTCCTGAGTTTTTGCATACTAGTATAAAAAGTATAACTATAAAATAAACTAAAGGTTCAAGCATTGACATTTGCAAAGTGGCAAAGCAGCATATGATTGAAATTGAATGAATGAATGAATGAATGAATGAATAAACTAAAAACAGTTGAAATTGAATACAATATGAGAACTGTGGGTGATTTGATGTCTTTTAATGAAAATGATTGGCTGCAGAATAAATACCAGAATAAATACCAGGTCAAATACACTCTTCAACAAGAAATGATGGGCAGTTTCTGATTTTAAACAAACTGGAACAGATTCATCATCATGTGGGACCACTGGACGACCACTGGACGACCACTGGACGACCACTGGACGACCACTGGACGACCACTGGACGACCACTGGACGACCACTGGACGACCACTGGACGACCACTGGACGACCACTGGACGACCACTGGACGACCACTGGACGACCACTGGACGACCACTGGACGACCACTGGACGACCACTGGACGACCACTGGACGACCACTGGACGACCACTGGACGACCACTGGACGACCACTGGACGACCACTGGACGACCACTGGACGACCACTGGACGACCACTGGACGACCACTGGACGACCACTGGACGACCACTGGACGACCACTGGACGACCACTGGACGACCACTGGACGACCACTGGACGACCACTGGACGACCACTGGACGACCACTGGACGACCACTGGACGACCACTGGACGACCACTGGACGACCACTGGACGACCACTGGACGACCACTGGACGACCACTGGACGACCACTGGACGACCACTGGACGACCACTGGACGACCACTGGACGACCACTGGACGACCACTGGACGACCACTGGACGACCACTGGACGACCACTGGACGACCACTGGACGACCACTGGACGACCACTGGACGACCACTGGACGACCACTGGACGACCACTGGACGACCACTGGACGACCACTGGACGACCACTGGACGACCACTGGACGACCACTGGACGACCACTGGACGACCACTGGACGACCACTGGACGACCACTGGACGACCACTGGACGACCACTGGACGACCACTGGACGACCACTGGACGACCACTGGACGACCACTGGACGACCACTGGACGACCACTGGACGACCACTGGACGACCACTGGACGACCACTGGACGACCACTGGACGACCACTGGACGACCACTGGACGACCACTGGACGACCACTGGACGACCACTGGACGACCACTGGACGACCACTGGACGACCACTGGACGACCACTGGACGACCACTGGACGACCACTGGACGACCACTGGACGACCACTGGACGACCACTGGACGACCACTGGACGACCACTGGACGACCACTGGACGACCACTGGACGACCACTGGACGACTGGAGCAAGCAAACCCCTCCGGAATCCAAGACGATGGAACTTGGCCCTTCACTCGTCTGTACCTTAAAAAAAGAATAAAACTGTCATGTTTGCATCACAAAGTCTAAAATAAGACCAAGTTTGCTACTCAAAGTAGAAAGAATAAATACAGTTGCTCCTACATTTTTTACTCATTCACAAAGATATACTGTAATGTTCAATTTTATATTGATTTCAGTAATTTTATCTTAGATTTACTTTAATATTTTTGAATTATTGTGCCAGGTGCTTGTGTCATTACTTGTTCTTCTGCTCCTGCGTCTCAGAGTAAGTGTGTCTGTCAACTTCAGCGTGGGAGACCAGTCTGTGACTTGTGTGCAGGCCTTCCTGAAAAAATAAATATTTCAATAGAACAAATGTAGTAATAACCAAAAGATGAACTTGTGTTATGGAATATTTTCTGTACAAACAGCATCCCACTGCTTTATTCACATGAGAGTAACAGGGACCTACAATCAAAACAGTACTACAGTACAGTATGTATGTGCAGTATGTATGTATATACTGTATATATAGTGTGCATACAGTATACACATACACACAGCATATGTATGTACTGCAAATGTATTACACACACATGTAGTTATATTATTTATCCACAGATTTGTTTAGTAAATACTTTAACAGATGCTAACGCTACATGCTAAGCTAACCACAGCTAGTAGACAATGCTAAATCATGAAGAAAAAACAACAACAGCTCCAACACAGAGAAAATTATACTCTCACATTGTTCTGAAATTGTTTCACAAAATGATTTATGTAGAATATTTTGTTTACCGGAGAAAACGTGATCTGAACACGACGTCTTCGAGAGCAGATCCGAGCAGAGGAGGGGCAGCTGTCAGCTCGTCCGATGGAGATAAATCCTTCACGTTTACTTATTTTTGGGATGAAGTGAAAACTGCGCTTTGAACAAACGTCTACCCGACAGGAACACCCACTGACCCAACACGAAGTAACCATTGCAATTAATTAGAAATAAACAAAACAAAAAAAACAAACGTGAAAAATACAGCCAGTAGACTGGGCTTTAACTGCTGCTCTCACTTCCGGCGGAAGTCGTTCCCATAATTCGCGCAAGGCATCATGGGGGCTAGGAATAAGGTGGATAGCTCTGAGGGGGAGGTAGCAGAATGCTTTTCTGCACTGAAAATATTTCTAAGTCCCAGAGTGTTCAAGAAATCGCATACCCCAGCTTTAATCTCATATATATATACACATATACATATATATATACACATATACATATATATATACACATATACATATATATATACACATATATATATAATAATATATTATAAAGATATATGTAAAGAAAAGCAAAAGGTTATTGTTGAGAAATGTTTTTATTTGGTTAGAGAGCTCATTTTTATCACGCTTCGGTTCCGGTGAACAAGCAAACCCAGAGTGCAGGCAGAACAGGACTCGGAGACGGAGAGTGTAAAATAATAAACACTTTAATAATGAAAACAAAAGGCTGACAGTGCAGCAACTACTTACAAAATGATGAGGAAGTGTTTCATGGCTCCACCAGACATAGGGAGAAAATGACTATGACCCGACAAATGCAAAGACCTGAATCCACACCTAAATACAGACCAAAGTAATTAACTAAACACTGAACACCTGTGGGATATCTGACAGGGGAGGAGGTGCAGGGATGAGAAGGAGCCAACAGAAAACATGACAGGAGCAAAGCCTGTCATAACCCCCCCTCAAGGGTGGCACCCGACACCCCCAAGACAGGCCCTCCACACAGCAAGGGCGGGCGGAGGGAGGCAACAGGCAGGACGGCGGGCCAACACCACCAGCCAGATCTGGAGGACGTCCAGGAGGTCGCCCATCACCATAAGAGGAGGAAACCCCAGTCACAGGGAGGCTTCCAGGAGATGCGGAGGGCCGAGGAGTCACTGTAGACACTAGGACCCCCGCAGTGCAGCCCCCCGGCGAAACGAGGACTTCCAGCAGAGCGAGGACCTCCGGTGGTACGAGGACCTCTTGAGTGAAGACCCCCAGAGGAGTGGAGACCACCGGTGAGACGAGGACCTCTGAGACGAAGACCCCCGGTGGAACGAAGACCACCGGTGAGACGAGGACCTCTGAGACGAAGACCCCCGGTGGAACGAAGACCACCGGTGAGACGAGGACCTCTGAGACGAAGACCCCCGGTGGAACGAAGACCTTCGACGAGACGAGGACCTCTGAGACGAAGACCCCCGGTGGAACGAAGACCTTCGACGAGACGAGGACCTCTGAGACGAAGACCCCCGGTGGAACGAAGACCTTCGACGAGACGAGGACCTCTGAGACGAGGACCTCTGAGACGAAGACCCCCGGTGGAACGAAGACCTTCGACGAGACGAAGACCCCCGGTGGAACCAAGACCTTCGACGAGACATGGACCTCTGGAGAAGGGAAGACCCCCGGTGGAACGAAGACCTTCGACGAGACAAGGACCTCTGGAGAAGCGAAGACCCCCGACGAAACAAAGACCTTCGACGAGATAAGGACCTCTGGAGAAGCGAAGACCCGACGAAACAAAGACCTTCGACGAGACAAGGACCTCTGGAGAAGTGAAGACCCCCGACGAAACAAAGAACTTCGATGTGACATCGTCAGGCGACAAGACGGGCGACGAGACGTCGTTGGGCGCCGAGAAGTCGATGTTGGGCGATGAGACGTCGTTGGGCGCCAAGAAGTCGATGTTGGGCGCCGAGACGTCGTGAGGCGTTGAGACGTCGTGAGGCGTTGAGACGTCGTGAGGCGTTGAGACGTCGTGAGGCGTTGAGACGTCGTGAGGCGTTGAGACGTCGTGAGGCGTTGAGACGTCGTGAGGCGTTGAGACGTCGTGAGGCGTTGAGACGTCGTGAGGCGTTGAGACGTCGTGAGGCGTTGAGACGTCGTGAGGCGTTGAGACGTCGTGAGGCGTTGAGACGTCGTGAGGCGTTGAGACGTCGTTGGGACCCTCAGAGACGTCGTTGGGACCCTCAGAGACGTCGTTGGGACCCTCAGAGACGTCGTTGGGACCCTCAGAGACGTCGTTGGGACCCTCAGAGACGAAGACCCCCGACGAGACGAGGACCTCCGGTTGGATGAGAGCCACTGATGGAGGAGCGAGGACCTCAGATGGAATGAGGACCACCTTGGTGAAGACCTCCAGAGGAGTGGAGACCCCCGGTGAAGCGAGGACCTCCGACGAAGCGAGGACCACTTCGGTGGGGACCTCCGATGAAGTGAGGACCCCAGAAGGAGCAGTGAGGTGTTCCGGAACGAAGACCCCCGATGTGACGAGGACCTCCGATGGAGTGAGGCCTCCAGATGGATGAGTGAGGACCTTAGGACCCAGGACCACCTCTGGACCAGTGTCTGTGGAAACAAAGAGATAGAGAGACACTGCTTCTGATGGACCGGGTGGGTCAGGAACTGGTGCAAGACCCAACCTTGGTGCTGGTGTAGGAGCCAGCTTTGTTGCTGGCACCGGAGGGGCCAGTCTTGTTGCTGGTACAGGAACCAGTCTGGGAGCAGGCACAGGAGGCACCAGCCTAGGTGCTGAAACTGTGACCAGCCTTGGAGCTGCTGGGGCCAGAGCCGGACCTAGTGCAGCTGATGCTGAACTGACAGCTGAAACTGCTGCTGTTACTGAGCTCAAAGGCGAAACTGCTGCTGAACTGACAGCTGAAACTGCTGCTGTTGCTAAGCTAACAGGCGAAACTGTTGTGGCTGCTGAGCTGACAGTTGACATGCTCAGACGTTCCGCTGCTGTGGGTGAGATGCTCAGACGTTCAGCTGCTGTTAAACTCAGACGTTCAGCTTCTGGAGGGCTCAGAGGAGAATTTGATGAAGATGGGAAACTGTGATCAGCAGGTGGTGTGTTGGGAAGTGGACCTGGCTGTATGCGAGCGAGCAGCAGTGAACGTATCACACAACGCTCCCTCCACGCCCGCTCGAACAGCTGCCATGCCTCCGGCGAGTCCTCGTTGTCAGCTCCCGAGTATGAGGAAATTATTTCCTCTGCTGCAACGAATCTGTCCCACAGATCACTGGAGCCGCGGACGTCCTGTCCCCTCACGGCAGGTGTGCAGGAGCGCGTGACGTCCACGCACCCAGCAACAGGAGCGCATGGGTTGACACACGCCCTCCCCTTTGAAGACTTCCCCGGCTTTTCTGACAGCTGAGGAGAGTTTGACGGTGGGCGGGACTGGAACCCGGAAATGTCCACTCGTTCAGTCCCGTGGTGACGTGGACTGAGAGCCGGTACCGGATCTGCCCAGAACCCATCTGGTTCCATGTCCTCGTCCGAGTCCTCGTCCGAGTCGGACCACAGCAAACCGAGTGTTGGGGCGGGGGAGGGAGACGGCCGAAAAGCTGCGCGGCCGCCTCCGAGCTTCCTCCGTTCTTCCTCCTCGACCAGAAGCGGGGATGAGAGGATCTCTGGGCTGTGATCCCTTCTGAAGGTTTCTGTCCGGAATCCTAACATGCGGATCACTCCCGGCACGTCCTGACCTGGGGCCACGTCCGGCAGCCGCTGAGCGGGTCCGCTGTTCCGCCTGCGGGGCTTGCGTCGATTTGGTCGGGTCATAATATCACGCTTCGGTTCCGGTGAGCAAGCAAACCCAGAGTGCAGGCAGAACAGGACTCGGAGACGGAGAGTGTAAAATAATAAACACTTTAATAATGAAAACAAAAGGCTGACAGTGCAGCAACTACTTACAAAATGATGAGGAAGTGTTTCATGGCTCCACCAGACATAAGGGAGAAAATGACTATGACCCGACAAATGCAAAGACCTGAATCCACACCTAAATACAGACCAAAGTAATTAACTAAACACTGAACACCTGTGGGATATCTGACAGGGGAGGAGGTGCAGGGATGAGAAGGAGCCAACAGAAAACATGACAGGAGCAAAGCCTGTCAATTTTAGACAATGTTACACGCAGGTACATAAACAACATGCCACAACTTATGTAATATTGCATTGTATAACTGCAAAAACCTTAAAAATATATTCATAATCATGTTGGCATTAATATTGAAGTTTCTAAGTAAAAATTATGTTAAACATTATTACTAAATAAACACACTTTTTTATTTAAACTTTATTTTATCAGGATAAAAACAGTGAGATTAAAAATGTTTTTCAAGGGAGTCCTGGCCTAGAGGCAGCAACAAATACAACACAAATAAATTACGCAGTTAAAAAAATATGTCAAGCTGTAAAAAAAAAAAACAGCTGCTGTAAAACAAGGTAGTGATTAAAACATGTCGTTGAAGTGGCCTCAATAACTTTTGAGTTGGATGTAAAATCCCTGAATGAGAAGAGTTGAGTCAATCTCAGAGTTTCTGTTAGCGAGTTCCCAGAAGAAGGAGAAGCGTGAACGAAAACCTTCTGACCCAGTTCATTCTGAAGAGACAGAAAGAAGCAGCTAAAAGTGGAAGAGTCAGTTAAAGTGCAGCACAAACATCGTCCGGCAGGAGTCACAGCAGTGCCTTGTAAATAAAAGTTCACCAGTGGGAGTGGATGACAGACACACAAAAGAACAGTGCAACACAAGTGCACATACCCACAAGAGCCATTCATTGGTAAGAAGTAAGGTCAGGTTACTTTATTTATACCCAAGGGTAAATGTGGTTTGCAGTGGTACAAAGCATACATCCATCCATGCGCACACACAAATCGTAATAATATTCATATGAATCTTTGTCTAATCCATCTGAAGCACACACTGTAGTAATGTTTCTAATTCTGATGCCAAAGGACTCTTTCAGGCGCATGTAGGAGATGGGATGAACAACAGCCAAGTAACGGTCCACACAGGTCCGGACGTGCAACAAACACCAGATATGATAAAGGAGACTGTCTTTAACCTCAAAACAAGTGCTGTGCCATTTTTCATAAAATCAGCCAAAGTGAATGCACTTGATCCCAAAACAGCTAAAATCTCCACAATAACCATGTTGAAGGTGAAGAAGTCAAAGTGGCTCATCAACATCTCTGTAGGTGCTGAGTGACAACATTGTTTGAAGTCCACGTAGAGGACGAAGATGTAGAGCGGGTCAAAGAAGAGGACGTTGACCATGACGTAGATGTTGTAGATTACCTTGCTGACCATCGAGTGCAGACATTTTGGATCAAATAGGGAGTTACCAGAGTTTGTAGAAGAAAATGTACCAGGATCACCACTTAAGTTTGTGAAAGAGTTGATGATAGATTTTTTCAAATAACTTTTGATCAATATTAATCAAAACTTAGCACACAATATAGCATTTCACCATCAACGTACCTTCAATTTAAATGCTTCAGTGCTGACACTAAGAGCTAGCTACTTATTGCAAGAGGTTTATTTTCATTATACAGGTCAATACAAATACAGGTGTTCAGAAGTACTAGAACAACACCATCAGTGACATTTAATATAGAAAAGTATTATTTGATAATTATTGTTTCTATAAGCACATTCAAATAAATGTAGCAATTACAGAGCCCAATACAATAACCTGGAGGCTACTGTTAGCATGCTAGCTCCAGAAACAAACAAACAAACTCACCAGTTCCCACTTTTAGTCAGCTGAAGGTTTGTTCACAAACAGAGAAAAGTTGAGAGGCACGTCAGTCAGAAATGGTAAATAGGCATTAGATAAAGGGCTTTCAGTGGCTTAAAGCTAACCTGCAGCAGCTAGCCTGGTTGTGAGAGTCACAGCTAAATCTGTTCCGGGACACACAAAAATATATAAAAATAAATAAATAAACAAATAAATAAACAAATAAATAAATAAATAAATATAAAAATAAATAAATAAATATATAAATAAATAAATAAGTAAGTAAATTGTTCCAGGACTGGAAGTGTCATCTGTACCGTGCGACAGTATTCAGGGCGCAGGATTGGTGCGCCCTGAATCTTTCTATCTCTTGTAATGAAGAGGAGCTAACTGCACATGTACAACTTTTAACGAGCGTCTATGGACAAAGGTTCAAGCGCCCCCATGGCAGAAATACATCATCAATAAGAGACAATTTTTTTGAAAGAAACAACTTTACTCATCATTAACTAAAATATATTGATCTTACACAACCATCAAATTATATACATATATTTCAAAATATTTTTATTTTATAGTTTCATTTTTATTTAATTTTTTAAGTCTTCAACATGGGGAGTGGTTTTGAGTGGTGGTCGATGCCCTAGCGCCCCCTATTGACCAGCCATCACTGCAGACCATGCCTCTCAACTGGTTGGTTGGTTGGATGATGGATGAATGAATGGATGGTTGGCTGATGGATGGATGCTGATCGAATGATAGTTAGATGATGGAGGCTTGTTGTTTGATGGATGACTGATGGATGGTTGGATGATTGGTGAATGGATGGATGGTTCAAGTTCAAGTTCACTTTATTAGGTCCCCAAGGGGCAATTCATCTACAACAGGTAGAGGTGGTGAGACAGCCAGCACATTCATACAGCCATAATATAAAACAGAATAAAAAGTACCATCAAAACATTGGCTGATGGTTGGATGATGGATGAATGGGTGGATGGTTGGATGATGGTTGGATGTACAAACCCAACGCCAAGGTGGAAAGACATTAGTGATGAGAGAAGCATCTGTTGTAGCTCTTTGTTCACGGAAAGGTCAAAGGTTAATTAAGACAGATTTACCAGCGGGTTCGGAAGTTGTCAGTCCATACAATGGGCATTATCATCTGTTTTCATCCCCATATATAGCAGTGAAACGGTCCAATCTACCTCCTAGCATGTTTGAAAGAACGTTATCAGCGTTATAATCGCTGTGAGTAGGCAGCGTGTTTCCATAAACCCGGAAATGTAGCGTTTTTGTTTTTTTCAGCTTATGTAACCGTTTTCCTCAACCTATCCTTAAACCTGACCCAGAGGACCAACCCTAAACCTAACCAAGACCCTAAACCTAACCAAGACCCTAAACCTAACCAAGACCCTAAACCTAACGCCAGAGGCTTTACTCTAAACCTAACCACGTAGCTAAAGACGGAGCCTGCTGTCATTGCTTGTAACGGTGACAACATACCTTTAAACCTTCTAGGAGGTACAGGAGGGGCAATCTGACTGCCACATATGGGGATGATAATAAATGATAAGGGCCATTTTATGGTTGATAACATCCGAAGCGGGTGGATTTACAGTCCGTCCTGACCCCCCCATGGTTCAAACGTGCAAGCGAACAGTGGCGCGGTTGAAAACCATCTTGTGGATGTTTTATTCTGACTCTGCGTTCTTTCTGCAACACAACAGTTTTCTGTCTCTGTGCAGAAACAGCAGCGGCAGAACCAAACTGCTGGGCACGAGCAGGAAGATGGCTGAACCCAGCAGCAAGCAGAACCTGTCCAGATCTATCGCGATACTGTTCTTTAAACCAAAGTTGACCAGGAGCCCGACAACCCTCAGCTGAAGCGTCACTGTTATGGCCAAGATCATGTAAAAAGCCCTCCGCTTCGACTCGTCCACCTGTCCCCTGGGGTCGGCCACCTGACCCGGTCCTGGACGCGTCAGAGCCCGGAGAACAGACAGACAACAGAAAAATATAATGAATACGCACACGGTTAAAAATGAGAAGAAAGGGATGGCGGGAAAATTCGGTAAATACCACTTCATCACTCCCAACCATAAAACGCACATCAGCCAAACACACACGGTGCTCATGTTCCGAACGCCGTGTTTTTCTCTTCTGTTCATGTAGGCGATGGGGTGAATGACCGCCAGGTAGCGGTCCACACAGGTGAGGAGGTGAAACAGAGTCTGTGCAGGGAAAATGATACAGTATAAATACAAGCCCAAAAGAAGGGCCGGCTGGTTGTTTGAGTTGGAGCCCAAAATTAAGACTATGGCGCCAACAACGCAAATGATCTCTGGAACCATCATGTTGAAGGTGAAGAAGTCGGAGTGGCTCATCGTGGTCCCCGCACAGCGGTGATGCCTCCACCGCTGGAAACCCATGAGGAGCACGAGGCTGTAGAGCGGGAAGAGGCACGCATTGATGGCGGCGTAGGTGCTGAAGATCACATTCTTGGGCACCACGTGCTGGCAGTTCATGTAGAAAGGAGAGGGGGAGGAGTTGGAGGGAAAAAAGGGAGGAGTGAGGTCACTGAGAGAGGAGGAAGAGTTGATGGACATGGCCTGTGAAATCAGCAAGAAGAAAGAACTCGTCATCCTTCTGAAACGTCATCACTACGCTGACGATGGTCGGGTTTCTAATGCACAAAACACACCATCGTCCTGTTCGAGCTGTAACATGACAATAATCAGTTTAATCGTTTGTAACAGTGGCTAAACAAGATTTATAACTATTTTCTTCAGCTCACATGTTTTTCTCTTATCTACCAAAAGTACAGTTTGTATTCAAATGTTAAGAAAAACTCGTCATTCTTTCAAGAACAGGGTTCTGTGAGGATGGTGCCCCCTTGTGGTGCGTCTTTAGTCCTGCGCCTCCTCGTACCTGTTTTCTTCACCTTGATGTGTCGCAGGGTTAGGGTCGAACAGGTTTGACTGTTCTCATTAAGGCCCTGTTTACACGGACACTGTGTGGGGGAAACGCAACTTTTGGGTATGTTAATTAGGTTGAAAGTTTTGCGTTGACATGGGCGAATTCTGTGGATACGACTCTCTCCCCCCACCCCCCGTACTCATGAATTTACTGTAGTTACCATGCTGGGCCATTAGATGGCGCTGTGATTTTTGGAACCTTCACTACTGCGCATGCGTGCCACTGCTGCCTGATGTAAACAGAGCAGACGAGGCAGCCTGTTTTCCTCTCTGGCTAAAAGTTCAGCTACTACAAGTTGTTGTCAACAAGTTAACAACAAGTTAAAGCTGGAATTTGGATAAGAGTCAACAGATCTGACACCAAGTGGACCGCTTCATCTGCGCACCAGTTGCTGACTGGACCGGAACCGAGTCAACATGTCTGACTTTAGTCCGTGAGAATCAGCTGATTTCCAGCAGCGCTACAAGGTAAACAATGTTCTTAATAATGTTTCCTTGTGTTTAGTTCGATCACAGAACAACCAACTGAGGTTTTATTTTTATTTTTTTCCTGCGAGGTCGAAGCTGTTCCACGAAGCGGACCGGCGGTTCGGATGTGGGTCCAGTTTCCACCAGGATGAACAACAGAGTCCAGTTCATTAAAGTTCGGTTAACGTGTTTTTAAAAGTGTTCAATTTAATTCTCAGTGTTTGTGACATGAGTTTGTGGTGTTGAATAAACAAATAAATTAAAAATCAACCTGGTGTCTTCATTTTCAGCAGCATGTTAGGCATGACGTAACGAGTCCAGATAGCTTCATTTAGCTCAGATAAATTTAAATATCTCCCACGCTAACATAAATACTGTTTATTATTGTTAAGCACATTTAGTATGTTATAGTGCAGCGTGACACGTGAAATGTCCGACTGCCTCGTTAACAGCGACAACTGGATCCAGGCAGCTGCTCTCTTCCAACACAGATGCAGGTAAGGTGTAGAATAATTAAATATGAGAATCAAAATATATTCCATCAGCTATAGTTCAGAAAGTGGTGCGTGTGTCCACTGTCCAGTCCACCGCCATTGTTAAAATGCCGGCTGTCTGCGCGTGCGTGCTGCGTGCATGTGTTCAAACAAAAGCTCCACGGGAGATGTTTACATTATCAACGGGGGGTCTGCGAAAAACTTCCACCTTGAGAGCAGGGTCAGAAAAGTATCGGAGTCAAAGAGGGGGGCCAGCAGCGTCGTGTAGGCGATAAGCAAAGTCGCAAAGAGAAAGTAGCGGTTACACTCAAAATACACGCCGTGTAAACTGGCCCTAAGAGGGTCACTGTCCAGTGTTAGTTTTCTCTTCAAAGAGGAACTCCTGTATCTTTTCACAGGTTTTATTCAAAAATGTTTCTTCTACACAAACGTGCAGCTCGACTGAAAACTCTGCCCTGACTTTTGGTAGCGGAAAGTCGCCTGATGGAGATGTGAAAAGTCACAGATGTTTTTCACATACTGAAGTCAAATGTTACCATGTGTGTGTGTTAAAGAGTTGTTTTTGTCCGGATCAGGGCATGGACATTTCACCTCATGAAACTCAAGCAAGAGGCTGCAGCATCGTCTGACTTACCTTTGTCTGACAACATTTATAAAAAGACGCTCTTTCAGGCTCTCGGTGAGCGCACCTGGGACGGAGCGTCATGTAACATCTGGATGCTTGTATTTTCAACACTGCTCCAAAACCTGGGATTAATAAAATATCCACCTCTCCTGTGTGGCACATTTATTTAAAGAGCTATCACAAGGATAATAATAAATCATCCTCACATGGCCCATCAGTGATTTTGGTCCGTGCACAAGTTTAACCTCAAACTGTTGGTATGTGTGTCTTCTCTTCCGTGGTCCACACTGCTCTCACCCACCTGGATCAGAAGGACTCATACGTGCGTCTGCTCTTTGTGGACTTCACATCTGCCTTCAACACCATGATCCCCCAAACTCTGATAGACAAACTATCTACACTTGGACTAAGCCCCTCTATTTGTAACTGGATACTAGACTTCTTAACAGACAGACCACAGTCCGTGAAGATCCACAACTTCTCCTCCTCCACCATAACCCTCAGCACTGGCTCTCCTCAGGGATGTGTGCTGAGCCCCCTTCTGTTCACTCTGCTCACATATGATTGTACAGCCACACTTCCAGGCTGTCATATTGTTAAGTTTGCAGATGATACAGCGGTGGTGGGATGCATCACAAACAATGATGAGTCCAGCTACAGACAGGAGGTGGAACATCTGGAGAGCTGGTGCAAAGAGAATAATCTTCACATGAATGTGAAGAAGACAAAGGAGATGATTGTGGACTTCAGAAGGAACAAACACACCCACGCCCCACTGAAAATAGGTGGGTCTGCAGTGGAAGTGGTCTCCAGCTACAAATACTTGGGTGTACACATGAATGATAACCTCAGCTGGAGCAACAACACCACCAGCCTGATCAAGAAAGGTCATCAGAGACTCTACTTCCTCAGACGGCTGAGACGAGCTGGTCTGAGCAGCCCAGTTCTCACCTCCTTCTACAGGTGTGCAGTGGAGAGCATCCTGTGCTCCAGCATCAACGTGTGGCATGGAGGCTGCACAGTTGAAGAGAGGAAAGCTCTACAGAGAGTGGTGAAGGCTGCACAGAAGTCTGTTGGAGTCAGTCTCCCCACCATCACAGACATTTACACCTCCAGATGCAGGAAAAGAGCCACCTGCATCATGAAAGACCTCACTCACCCAGCACACTCACTCTTTGCCCCACTCCCCTCAGGACGGAGGTTGAGGAGCATCAAATGTAGAACCACTAGACTGAGGAACAGCTTCTACCCTGAGGCTGTTAGACTCATGAATAAATAAATAATAAGAATAATCACTGCAAAATATCACATCATGCTGATGCTGATCTGTTTTCTTGTTGCTGTGTTCATCTGTGACCATCTGCTCATACAAACTCATGTTCGTGCTGCTGTTTATTTCCACTATATTAAGCTTAGTGTATTACTAGTTGATGTTTTTCTTAGTTAGTTCTAGATGTTATTACTGTTTTTCTCTTGCATTTGTTGTTGGATGTAACTGGGACCCCGTGTACATAATCTCGTTTCCATCACATGTACCACATGCGGTGCAAATGACAATAAAGACTCTCTGACTCTTCTTCCACCCAGTGTCTCTCTGTCACACACACAGGACGTAGTTTTCTTTCAAATATTCCCAGAATGCAGTGCGCAAAGCCGACTGTCCACGGATTCTGCTTTTAGTTTCCTCATCGTGTGAAGGCTTCTGTGAACTTCTCATGAATTCATCAAATGTTGTAGAATGAGAGATTCCTATCTGTGACCAACAGTCTGCTCCTCCTCATCCAGGCTTTTTGTCAGACTTAACTTTTCTGCACAGCCACTGCTTGAGGCTTACTTTTTAGTATGTTCCTGTCTGCCTCACATTAATTGGCAGGCAGGGTGCGACAGTCACAGGGGTGTGGTGTGACAAAATGATACTAATTATTCAAGAAGTAAAATGTATCCATCAGTCCATGCTAGCAGTTTGTTAGCCCGTTAGCTGCTTCTTTAAACTTTAAGCTGAAAATATCTGGCGATCTGAAACGAGTCAGAGTCAGAGTCAGAGAGTTTTTATTGTCATTTGCACCGCATGTGGTACATGTGATGAAAACGAGATTATGTACACAGGGTCCCAGTTACATCCAACAACAAATGCAAGAGAAAAACAATAATAACATCTAGGATCTGCCTGCACTTTGAAACGGATCATAAACCACGAAGGAACGACTCCCTGAAACTAGGCACCTTACACAAGTATGGCAAGCCATTGTGTCAATAATAAGAGTTTACAAGAAAATGTTGCTTTCATTTAAAACTTTTTAAAAATTCAACGCCTTGGGATTCCCCCGGAGGAGCTGCTCCAAGTGGCTGGGGAGAGGGAAGTCTGGGCCTCCCTACTTAGGCTGCTACCCCCGCGACCCGACCCCGGATAAGCGGAAGACAATGGATGGATGGATTATTATTATTATTATTGTTGTTGTTATAGTTGTTGTTGTTGTAATAATAATGATTATCATTATTATTAGTGTTATCATTATTATTATTATTATTGTTACAATAATAATAATGATAATAATAATTATTATTATTAGTATTATTATTATTTGTCGTTGTTGTTGTTGTTGTTGTTGTTGTTGTTATAATAATAATAATAATAATCATTATTATTATTAGTGTTATCATTATTATTATTATTATTATTATTATTATTATTATTACAAAAATAATAATGATAATAATAATAATTAGTATTATTATTATTATTTGTCGTTGTTGTTGTTATAATATTATTATTAATAATAATAATAATTATTATTATTATTGTTATAATAATAATAATATAATAATAATAATAATTATTATTATTATTATTATTATTATTGTTGCTGTTGTTGTTGTTGTTGTTGTTGTTGTTGTTGTAATATAATAATAATAATAATAATAATAATAATAATAATAACAATAATAATAATTATAATAATAATAACAATAATAATTATAATAATAATTTCTGAGCATGAACTTTAACACTTTCATTGTGCAAACATTTAAAAGTATCTATAAACATCATTGATCTATTCCAGATGTGTAACTTGAAGATGGAATAATAAAAAACTTTACATGTGCTGTTTTCAAACCTTGAATCAGTTGGACATGTTTGTGTGGCGACAGGAAGAGCAGCAGTGACAGATGCAGAGCTCTGCTTTACCTCGTGAGGTTCTAGGTTGACCCAGCACATGTGGTGCGTGACGTGGAGCAAAACGTGCTCATGGTCCCCGTTACACCCAAAAATATTAAGTATAAAAATAAACTGTGTACAAGGATCTAAGATATACACTATGATGTAAAATCCTATGGTGTATTAAACAGCAGCCTGAACATGAGTCTTTGGTGAGCAGGAGGTATGACTACAGCAGCTTAAAGGCAAGAGGTCAGCAGCACGGATAATCAGCAGCATGGATAATCAGCAGCATGGATAATCAGCAGCATGGATCAAAGATAAAAATGAGAATTTCCCCTAAAATCCTTAAACGTGTCCATTGATGCTGTGTTACAGGTTAGAGGAACAAATCGAAGCTGACACCATTTTAAGATAATAAAATATTAGAATGAATAATAAAATATTAGAATTAATAATAAAATAGAATGAAGAATAAAATAATAGAATGAATAATAAAATATTAGAAGGAATAATAAAATATTAGAAGGAATAATAATATATTAGAATGAATAATAAAATAATAGAATGAATAATAAAATATAAGAATGAATAATAAAATATTAGAAGGAATAATAAAATAATAGAATGA
>JBBPBX010042932.1:0-20629 GCA_038048925.1 Garcialebias charrua | reverse complement strand
TTAATGGTCAAATTCACCGGGGTGGTGCAGCTGTTTTTGGTTTAGTCTAAATGGAAACGGTTATATCTGTCCAAAAATGGTTTATAAATATGGGAAAAATTCGATAAATATGTCACTTTGGCCTATAAGTCCCAGGGCATGTAAATTTTGTTAAAAACAGAGACTTACAGGCAGAAATATACAGTACAGCTGTTATTATTTTCCCCCCTCTATTTGAATTTTGCATGTGTTCAATGATGAATTATTTTAAACTATTCTGGTTTCAAGTTTCAAGTTTTTTGTTTGCCATTAGAGTTATGTTGTGTGTGTGAAAAGTTAAATAACTATTTGCCGTGGGTTAGATTTAAATAACAAGTAGGTCAGTGCTTTTTATTGAGGCAAGAAGCAACTTGATGTATCCAGCATACAAAAATAGTTATAAAACTACATTTACTACCAAACTTTAGGAAGAAAATTACAGTAATTTATCACTTTACTATTAGTTGCTCTGAACTGAAATACAATGGTTCCAGCTCAGTGTTGTAGTAGTATTAAAAACATTGTAATGGCATTAAATTTATATTAATAGCTATTAGAATTAATTCAAGAAATTCTGTATATACACTATCTTAACAAATGAGGCTCACACTGTTACGTCGTCATTACTTGGCATCAATGTTAACTGTACTTTGTTTCTGTTTTTGCACTCTTTTTTTGATGCAGACAGTGTCCATGAAGAAGAAGAAGGCTCTTCAGATTCTGTTTCTGACTCTCCAAGCCTTCCCACTTCAAACCCTTCCCCGACCACTGAATCTCCAAGTACAGCTTCAAGGAATTCTACATCCACTCCGCCGGTCAACACGCAGCAGAAAGGCCCCACCCAACACCCCTTACTAGGTATGAAGCAGCACCAAACGTGTCTAACATCACGTTGATAGTAATTTTGTGTTGTGTTTACTATTTTCTTGTAAAACAACGTACATGTAGTAAAACTACATTATCAATTATTCAATTGTGTTAATGCTAAAATGTATTATTCATTTATTACTTTAACTTTCATTCATCAAGTTTATAATTCATATTATTCAGTGTGTTTTTTTTTGTTGTTTTATGATGGCCTTGTTCTTTTTCTAAATTCACACAAACTCTTGAAAAAGAATACATGTCATTTGTTTATACCCACTTGCTTACCACCATAAAGGTGCAAGATTGCTTTATGAAGAGAATCATATTCCTGATGTTACGATCTTTTTTCAAAATTAGCAGGAACTAAAACTTCAATAACGTATTTAAAAACTGTATCATTCTGTACTTCATTGTCTAACAGCCATTTTCTTGTTTGTTCTATCTAGGTCATAGAAAGCGCAAAGCGACAACTGTAGCTGAAAGCTTTATTACAGCTCAGACTGAACAGGAGGAGAAGAACCGGGCACAGCGAGAGGAACACTTCCGGTTAACCATCGAGGAAGCCCAAAAAGCACGTGAGGCCGCTGCTGCGGAGAGTCAACGTCAAGCTGACGCAGCGAGGGAGCAGGAGCAAGCCATTCTGAGGGAGGAAATGGCTTTAAGAAGAGAGGAAGCAGCACAACGAAGGCAGGAGGCTGACCAGAGGGCTGCTTTCAATCAAGCGCTCCTTGGGGTGCTGGAAACGGTTGCCCGTTCCATGGCAAACCGATAAGTTACGAGAGATGTATATTTCTAAACCTTAAAAAAGTTTTTTCTTGTTTTGTATGCCTTAATTTCTAATAAAAACACAATTGTAAGTTGTGCTTCCATCTTATCTTCAAAAGTGAAGCGCTTACAGCATTTTTGTTGTAAGTCAATAGTGTAGGATAAGCAAAGTAACTTTGTTTTTTTTTAACCTATAACGACACTGGTGAAGATTCTATGTTATCCTTTACATGTCAAATCCAAACCAAAATGGATAAAAAAAAAAAAAGACTTTCATTTGAAGTGAAGACATTTCGCTAATCATCTGAGGAGCAATGTCAATTTAATGAAAAATGGAGTGTGTGAATAAAGTTATAAAGCTGTGGCGTTCTGTAAGCTTGCAAAATGGAGATTGTTCGGCATGTGTCAATCTCCATAACCCAAGCTCACGGCAAAGCACAGCTTTATAACTTGAATCACACACACACACTATTTTTCATTAAATTGACAAAGGTCCTCAGATGATTAGTGACAGTTACAAATAAGGAGTAGCTTTTCTATTGTTTTGTTTTTTCTGTAATGAGTACTGGAAATTGTAGCCATAATACATTATTTCCATGTTTTGTAAATCAATCTACATAGCAGTACAGTTATAAAGGTGTAGGATTTGTGTAATCTGTTTATAATCATCCTCATTCAGGAGTTTCTCCATCATAGCATCTCAAACACCTGTGGCCTGATGTCCATCCTGTGGATCCAGCAGCTTCTGCAGCATGTTTACCCAAGGTCAAAAAATATCTCCGTGAGTTTGACTGGTAAAATGGAGCACAGCAGGATTTAAATTTAAAACACTATAGCCATGTTTTTCAAATCATGTAGTTTTTTAATGGATAGAGGATCAAATCGAAGTTAAAAAAGCCTAGCTTCCTCTTGCTAAACATCACTTCAATTGTTGAGATAATGTGCGATAGCTTAATTTAATAAGCTGCAAGGTTAAGCATAAACACTAAAAGGTTTTTCCAGAGTCCAATGTAATGTAGTTTATTAATAAGTAATGAACTATGCTATGCTATGGAAACTTCATTTAAACGTTCAAAAACTCTACTTTGCTCCAGACTGTTCAGTGTTTTGTGTGGATAAACGCAGCCTTTCCATGGTTCGGATTGCTGTTAAACGTCTGAACAGAAGTTCTCTTCGACGCCTGAAAATAACGTGTCTTCTGTGATTGAAAATCGCTTCCCTCCCAACTCTGCTCAGTTCTTCTACTCTTTGAAAAAGCAACAGGCAAAGCAGAACGTTGAAAAAAGCAACGAGGTCATCCATTTTGTTGTGTGTTGTTTTCCCCAGCTCTTCTTCTTCTATTGTTAGTGGTGGTTCGTAAAGAGCTTAATGTATCACTAGCGCCACCAGCTGGTTAGAAGCGTTGATATTAATGATCCACCCACTGCAGGAGAACTTCACGCCCACCAAAGGGGTCCTAATGCGCGCATGGATACAGAAATAAACCGGTCCCATAGGAACTGGCCCAAACTAGCCACAATGGGACCTTACAGGAACCAGACCTGTTGATAAGAGGTATAAAAGGGCTAAGTCTGGTCCCCTGGACATAAAAAAAAAAAAACATTGTTATGTCCAGTGGACAAAATTTGCTTAACTACTAGGGAACGCCTCAAGAACAAATCAGGAGTTAATGGGTAGTTAAGCAGTACTTATTGGGGAACACACATCCAAGTCTTATTAAAGGACTACTGGTTAGTTATCTTGTAAATGAAGAGGAACTAAACAAGAACTAATGGGTAGTTACCAAGGGAACTAAAAAGGAACAAATCAGGAGCTAATGGGTAATAAAATCAATAATCACTAGGAAACAGGTTTTTTAAATGACGAGCTGTGACCTCACTGGTGCAGGGTTTATTCAGAACCCACATGGAGAATTTCTCTGTTTCTGTGGTAATAAACTAGTAGTCCCCTAATAAGGCTTGGCTGTGTGTTCCCCAGTAAGTACTGGTTAACTACCCAATAGCTTCTGATTCGTTCCTCTTTGGTTTCCTTAGTAACTACCAGAGGTGGGTAGGAATGAGTTACATTTACTCAGTTACATTTACTTAAGTAGCTTTTTGAGAAAATTGTACTTGTGAGAGTAGTTTAAATGTGAAAGACTTATACTTTTACTTGAGTAAATTTTAGGGAGAAAACCGCAACTTTTACTCAGTTACTTTGGGCTTTCTGCCGATCGCTACAGTTACTTTTGTTTCAAGTATGTAAAAACATTTGCAGCAAAATTATTGCGTAACTTATTGTCACCTGACATGTAACCAATCAAGTGAAGCCAACCAGTCACGTGACTACAACAAACTCTCCGCGCGGGCCATGTTGAGTGACGTCGGAGATTCTGGTAAACAGTTAGTGCTGTTTATAGGATGTCAAAATGTAAGAAAATGAGTTCCAACATTTACTGGTAGAAACAAAGTTTTGCAGAAAGTCAAGTTTACTATTATTTAGCTGAATTATTTGGGCTACAGTTGCCTTTGTGTTTGTTTTTTTATTTACAACAATGTAAAAGATAAGTGGTTTATTTCTAAATCATTTTGGCTGGTATTGCCTTTGTGTTTTTATTTATAACAATGTATTCAGTCTCATTAAAAGTTATGTTTCCTTGTAAATACATTTGCATGTTATAATTTAATGACACGAGATGGTACTCCGCAGTTACTCACTACTTGAGTAGGTTATAATCAAAGTACTTTTTAACTTTTACTCAAGTAAATTTTTGGATGCCTACTCACTACTTTTACTTGAGTAATATTTGGTTCAAGTAACAATACTTTTACTTGAGTAAAAATTTTGAATACTCTACCCACCTCTGGTAACTACTCATTCTTGATTCTTGTTCTTGATTAGTTCCTCTTCACTTAGGCCCTGTTTACACGGACACGGTGGGGGGAAACGAAGGTTTGGGTTGTGTTAATTAGAGGAAAAAGATTTGCGTTGACACGAGCGAATTCTGTGGATATGACTCCCCCCCCCGCCTTCATGAATTCACTGTAGTTACCATGCCGGGCCATTAGATGGCGCTGTGAATGTTTGAACCTTCACTATTGCGCATGCGTGCTGCGTCAGTCTGTTTTTCTCTCTGGCTAAAAGTTCAGCTAACTACAAGTTGTTGTCAACAAGTTAACAACAAGTTAAAGCTGGATTTTGGATAAGAGTCGACAGATTTTACGAGTCCAGATCGATTAATTTAGCTAAGATAAATTTATATATCTCACACGCTAACATAAATACTGTTTATTATTGTTAAACTGTTCTTATATAGCACATTTAGTATGTTATAGTGCAGCGTGACACGTGAAATGTCCGCCTGCCTCGTTAACAGCGACAACTGGATCCAGGCAGCTGTGTCTTCCAACACAGATGCAGGTAATTCAGGTGTAGATTAATTAAATATGAGACTCAAAATATTTTCCATCAGCTGTAGTTCAGAAAGTGGTGCTGTCCAGTCCACCGCCATTGTTAGAAATGCCGGCTGTCCGCGCATGCGTGCAGCGCGCATGTGTTCAAACAAAAGCTCAGCGGGAGATGTTTACATTATCAAGGGGGGTCAGTGAAAAACCTCCACCCTGAGCAGTGGATCAGAAAAACATCGGTTTCAAAGAGGGGGGCCAGCGGACTCGCGTAAACAATGAGCAAAACCGTAGAGAGAAAGGAGCGGTTCCACTCAAAATACGCGCTGTGTAAACGGGGCCTTACAAGGTAACTAACCAATAGTCCCCCAATAAGGCTTGGCTGTATGTTCCCCAGTAAATATTGATTTTCATTCATTCATTCAACCTTTATTTAGTCAGGTAAATCTTTTGAACCTCATGGGCTCATTTACGAAAGCGACCTGCTAAAACTAAAGAACAATGAACAGCAGTGATAGAATTTCATTAAACAATAAACAAACAAACAATAAACAATAGAAAACAAAAAGAAAGAAAGAAAAAAAAAGATTTTTTTTTTTTTTTTTTTTTTAACAAAGTATCAAAAAACTAGCAAAACATTATAAGGTAGACGTATAAAATCAAAGACAGGAACAAATCTGCATTGGTTTTTGCCAGGATTCCAACAGATTCTGAAAACCATTTAGGGAGGTCAGGGCCGAGAGCTTCAGATCTTTTTGTAAGATATTCCATGAAGCAGGAGCAGAGTAGGAGAAGGCCCTTTTTCCAAGTTCAGTCCTCACTGACGGAACACTGCAGGTAATCATGTCCTGAGAGCGCACACTGTAGCTGCACTCACGCAAAGACATGTAGGAGGAGATGTATGAGGGCAGTAGACCAAGAAGTGATTTAAAGATGAAAATGTACCAGTGGAAGAGTCTGCGTGAGGTTAATGATGTCCAGTTAACCAGTGAATACAGGGTGCAGTGGTGGGTACGATAATCACAACCAGTTATGAATCTTAGTGCACCATGATAGACCACATCCAACATCTGCAGATTAACTACCCATAAGCTCCTGATTCATTCCTCTTTGGTTTCCTTGGTAACTACCCATTAGTTCTTGTTTAGTTCCTCTTAATTTACAAGATAACTAACCAGTAGTCCTTTAATAAGACTTGGATGTGTGTTCCCCAATAAGTACTGCTTAAAGTGTCACTGACATGATTTTTTACTATGCATAAAATTGCTCAAAATACATATCTTTTATCATTTCAATATGTTTGTTTTTGCAAACAAAATGATAAATCAATTTAATTTTGCTTTAAAATTGATTTTAAACTTTGCGCCGTGTTTAATCATGGGAAATCTGATTACACGCGAATGTACCATCTGTGATGTAAAATCGGGCAGAGCTCTGGGCTTGTCAGTGCGCGTGTGTGAGCTGCTCGACCTGAAGGTAAGTCTCATTCGGCATCGGACCTAAATTAGATCCTGTTGTTTCTTCTTCCATCACCCAAACTATTTTCTGCTTCCCAAACTGAAGACAAATAGATCAAATCTTCACATAGATTGCTAAATTCGTCGGGTTTTAAATTGTCAGCTATTAAAGAGACCAGAGTCCTCAGCCCAGTTTTACGTCACAGATGGTGCATTCGTGTGTAATCGGATTTCCCATGAATAAACACGGCGCGAAGTTTAAAATCAATTTTAAAGCAAAATTAAATTGATTTAACATTTTGTTTGCAAAAACAAACATATTTAAATGATAAAAGATATATATCTTGAGCAATTCTATGCATAGTAAAAAAGTCATGTCAGTGACGCTTTAACTACCCAATTAACTCCTGATTTGTTCTTGAGGCATTCCCTAGTATAGCAAATTTTGTGTACCTTATTGTAAAGTGTTACCAATTATACCATAGTAAGATTGTCAGTGTTAAAGGAGCCTATTAGCAACATGCTCCTACCAGCTCATGTGCTTTTTATTTAGCATGAATTAGAACCACATAGCACCCAAAACATAAGAAATGTTGAGAATGAGGAGAAATTAAAAATAAATAAATAAAAGGTGAAGAGGACCAGGGATGAGGGCCAAAAGCCAATTTTGGATTTAAGTGACCCGTTACCGCCCACTCAGTTGGCGACACTAAAAGCAGTATGCAGAGAAAAAGAGAGACCTGGAGCCCTGCTTACATGTGTCCAGTCAGAGGCAGTCTACTGTGGAGACGGGAGCAGAATTGATTGAAGGTGGTGGACCATAAATGAAAGTATTGATTTAGGGGTCAAAGCCATAGGATGAGGTCTTGAAATAAATTGAAATAAACATATCAATACATCAAGTATATTACACCACAAGCACACATAAGCTATGTTTCCATCCAATTTAAATTCGATTTTTGAGCGAATTTTAGAAAATTTCGCTAAAATGTAAATTAAAATTATGAGGATCAGAAGTGTTTCCATTAAACTGGCTTGAAGCGCATCTGCAATGCCACGCAAAGCGTCTCTACGTCAGACGTCAGCGTCATTACGTCACACGTCAGCGCCATACGTCAGACGTCAGCGTTACGCACTTCCACAGTAAACAGGAAGTAGCGTTTGAAAACAGACATCTCGGCAAAATGGAGAGAATATTTCAGGTATGTGTTGCTATCGGGCAAGTTGTATTTATTCTGTCATGCCAACTAGTTTTAGCGATGTTACATGTTGTCCGGAGCGGAAACAGCTGATCAGTCACGTGACGTGAATGTTCGCTGCGGCAGAACTGAGTCGGCTAATCTGTTTCCATCTGTCGTTTAGCCGACTCAGCTCTGAATCGACTCCCCAAAAACTACCTCAAGCGAGCGTATAAACTTTAGAGCGACTTAGAGGAAGTTAACTCGAATTATGCCGTTTCCATTTAGCTTTTCTGATGCGATGCTTCATAATGCGCACCTAGAAACCTTGATGGAAACACGCCTATATATACTTTCACAGATGTAATATGAACCTTGTTTAGCCTAATAAATGGTTGATTAATGCACAAGTAATGGCTTTTTATGGCTATCTGGTAGAAGTAGACAAAGCAAGGGAGAAAATAGATTTGGTCTTTATCACCACCATAAAATCATTTCTGATTATACATGTTTTCAATTCTATTTTTAGAAGCGTTAAGAAATGAGGATATTAAGATTTATTTTTCATGCTAGATTCTGCAATGATCTGGGAAAGGGCTTCCTTAAACTGTAATCAACACAATTAATAATAATTTGCAGTTTATTTTGAACACTTTTAAAGTGTAGTTTTACAACACAAATTGGGGAATGAAAGACATTTAAAAAAACAGCATGTGTGACTAATATGAGTCAGTCTTTCAAATGTGAAAATTCATCTCATCTGCATAATAATAGAATAAAGAGCACACCATAAAGTGAACACTCAGGAAAGGTTAAAGTACTTCCAATTTATGGGTCAAAGGGAGACACTTTAGTTGGAAGAGGGAGAGAAATTACTTGGCTAGGAGACCAACAGAATCTCGGTGTAAAGACATGGCAGCCAATTAAGAGAAAGGTCAGACCATAAAAGAGGAAGCAGCAACAGGAAAGCTTTACCGGTACATACACCATCTCCTACTTTTCAACTATCTCTGAGTCTGCAACCTCTCTTCTGCTAACAGAGTGTCTCCATATTTCTTATAATGGCAGTTTGTTTTATGAACAATGTTTTATACTGATGTTTTTTTTAGATGAATAAAAGTTTATGTTCGGTTGTGCAGGAATAGGGAGCCGTGTCATGTTCAACTGTTCAGCCATTACTCTACATCAAATCATAAAAAGGCTATATCCAACTGGGCCTGAAACTCCTGCTGAACCAACATGAGCAGTGTTTATCGGTACAGAACTCATAAATACATCAAATGTTGAAAACGAAAACATTAAACTCATCAATTACATGACATTAAAATTAGGCTGCCAGTAGGCTGTCTGCATATTATTTAAATGGAGTATCCATCAGTGCATTCACTGAATGTGCCACTCAGATCCAATGGTTAGTGTCTCAGTCACATCAACCACACAGCTGATCTATACCACATCTGTTCTGACGTTCAGTAAAAATCCTGTCCTGAATGAATAAAGTGAGGGATTCTGAGACAAATGTTGCATTCAAGACTGTGTGCTGACCAGCTAATTATTTTATTCCTCCATTCCACCTAAATTTATCAACAGCAAAGGTTACTTTAAACCATGATGGCTTTGAAAGATTACTCCTAATTAACAGGGGCACATCACACAACAAGCAGACCTCCTGATGGTAGAAAATTATGAGCAAACCTGATGGTAGAAAATGTGAAATAAAAGTATTATCCTTACATTTGCAGAAAAGAGTCCCAAGTGTCACAGCCAGGAAGATCAGTATTCAGTTTAGCAAAATAGTTCTGGAAAGATAAGCTCCTTTTTAAGACAAATTCAGCTGGCATCACAGAGCCAGTGAAAGACAGCGGCATCATTGATCAGAGTGCTGCATGAATTGTATGGCAAGCCCTTTTAACATTAAATCGTGAAGTCTGACTATCCGTAATTACATTCTAGATATCTAAAAAGGAGTTTTGACTAGTCACAATTACATTTTGACTAGTCAGAATGTTAATTTAAGATATCTGTATTTACATTCTGACTAGTCAGAATAGCAATTCAAGATATCTTAAAATGAATTTTGACTAGTCAAAATGTAATTAAAGATATCTGAAATGACGTCATCCGATTTGTCATTTAAAGTGTCAAACATCCGCAATGACAATTCAAGATATCTCAAACGTAATTATGACTAGTCATAATGACATTTTTAGATATCTTTATTAAGAAATTACGTGTAGGACCCGCGGCTGCCACTTAGCTGTTCAAACAGATGCCTGCACAATTTTGGGTGGCTGCAGTGGCGCTAGCTGTTCTGGACTAAATTGTCATAAAATGTCACAAGTGTTAGCATTAGACAGTGAGGAAAATGGCTCAGTTTCATTTGTTGTTTTTGTTCAGTTCCTGGTTGTTCTTGTGGGGCAAGAAAACCACCTTATCTGTCCTACCATGCTTTACTACAGCCTGCTCAAGTCACTGTAATTAGTCAGTGTCTTACCTGAGAGAAGATTGGCTGGGGGAGTCCAGAGGACCTGACTTAACGTTTTTAGATTTTTCTACCTGGATTATTGAGCATGCATCAGGAAAACATATTTATTTCTGTTTACTTTATTTCATATTTATGTTCCAGGTTGAAGGCAGTTCAGTCTTGTGTAGGTTCTGTTCCACTCATATCTCGTGCATCATCATCACAGCTTGTGGGTGAATTTCTGCTCTTGTTTTACATTGAACCATCATTAAATCTTTTAGTTGACTGACAACTGGAAAGCCTCAGCCTTGGCTGAATATTTAAGAATAATTATTGCCTCCATTAGAATTAGTTTTTAACTTAGTGTTAATAAAATTTATATTGTATGTTGGAAGTCTCCTGTTTACTTGTAAACAAACCCAAGTGCCTTTTCTCTGTATAAATTATGTCCTTGGGTGAAAATCCTAAGGTGCCGTTGCAGTAAGTTTATAAAATAAAAAATAACATCCAAGCTTGTCACATGTATGTAAACTGTTCTAGTGTTATGTAATTTATTATTTAAAAGTTTTGAATTATTTTAAACATTCTTCAATCAAAACACACTTGAGCAGCATACGTTGTTTTTATTTATTATTATTTGTGGATTGATTGAGTTGAATTGCAAGGAAAACAAGTATAATTTACAACAAATCTAGTAAAAAAAAAACTAACTATTTAACAATTTATAACTGTACACTATAAACTTATAGTGGATTATATTTTCCCAAATTATGCAATTTCATTTTAAAGAAATTGGCACGTTTTGTATTTTTCATGAGTAACAACTATTTACAGTATTTACAGTGATTCACACAGCTTGAGACTGAATATTAAAAATACAAAGGAACAAAAAGGTGATTTGTACATTTTATGATACTGCATTGTGTTTGCTTATCTGAATAATCAGCGAGGTAATCACAAGGTGCGTGACACGCCCTCACTGCAGCCTACCTGCTAACAGGGTCTATTGAACCGGTCCCGGAGTTTGGGTATTACCTTGAACTACGTGGGACAGCTTCCGACTGAAGGCTGTCGATGGGAGAATTCATCTGGACTATTCACCTCCTAGCTTCCATAAGCCACACCCCTTTTTCACCTTGCCCCTCCCTCCACCTCAGCAGCTGGGGACCGGAGGGTTTAGTACAAGGCAACTCATGTTAACGGAGGCTTCTCCCGTGTTTAAGCTCGCTATTGTTACTGATCCAGTTAATTTTAGGATCCAGGAGATCGGATCCTGGGGTATTGTTTTTATATTAAACCTTAGATGCTAATGCTTAACCTTTAAAAACCTCCTAATAGAGTTGATGTTATCTTTGTGAACCAAACTTTACATTTCCATGGACAAGTGGGTGATGAATAAAAGTCAAGAATTTTACGTTTTGTTTATTTTAATGAATTATCTTTTGCAGGGAAGGATCAGCGTTACAGCATAACAGTACAATTAATCATTATGGTTATAGGTTAAGAAAAAGTATTAATTCACCAAACAATCTTAAGACTCGATGTTAAGCTGCTCGATCTGCATGGAGTCCTTGAGGAAGGTTCTTTTCTGGAGTCCAGGCTGGAGAGGCTCGGAGGGTCGTCTCATTGATGTCACACAGTTAACACTTCCAATACCCATCCAGTCTTATGGACCAGAATTAGAGCGCTTAATCATAAGAAAATTCCTCATCCAGCTTTATGAGCTAGAGTTTAGAGTACACTCACTCATATCCATCTCATCTGATTTTAAGAATCAGAGTTAGAGTGGTCTTCTGCAAACACACGTCTCTCCTGACCTTAAGGATCAGGGTTTAGAGTTTTACTTAAAATCTTACCCAGTGGATGTGTCTCTCCAGAGCCCTCCTGATTATCAAGCAACCTCGAGCAATTAAGTTTCTGAGATAATTGAATTGTCTATTTGCTTCCGCTCTATCCGCTTTTAATTTGATTTGATTTAAATCTAGCTGAAGCCAGGATTCAGTAAGGTGTCTTGCAGTCATCCCTTTTCATTCCTCAAAGTCCCTCGGGGACCGAGAGGGAATACCTGAAGCAGTCGCCTTCAGTCCCTGAGGACTGAGACTCACCTCTGACTCCCTGCTGGTCTGATCTGAAGAAACAAGTTTTGCTTCGTCCTGGCTGTCTGGGTAAAAACTGTCCAGTCTTTCCTCAAAGCTTAAAAATGAAAGAAAAGAAGTCTCTCCCCAGGACGCTTGCTTCCTCCTGTCAGCACGGAGTCGATCTGAACCACGCTTTGGGTCTTCAGTGGAGCAGGTCAGCTCCAGTTACTCGATGTCTGATGTACAGCTCCTCGACCGCATCATGACAACTTCGGACAGCCTGACAGCTGGACTGCCTCGTCCTGTCGCAACAGGGCGGTTAAATAGAAATCTTTAGTCCCGCCTTCTCCCTAGGAGGAGGGGGATAGCTAGTCTGTGATTGGCTAAGTTTGCTTGCTTTGTCAATCTCTGGGCAGAGCTGCTCTATTCTTGCAATCTCTGCTTGAAGCTACATGATCCCTTATTAGGAAATGAATTTGCTCTTTTTGCTCGAGGCTGAATGATTCACCAGGGCCGGGGGTTGACACAACTCTGGTCAGTTAGTTGCATCACTTTTTCCAGTAAAGTGTTTGCAAGTTATACTTTTCAACATGTGTGTTTTGCAAGAGATCACTTTTGTCACAAAACCATCTTTGAAACATAGTAACACATCATTACAATTGCTATTATAAAAATGATTACCTTTTTATCATAACAACATCATATTAAATGATTATATTGGTTAAAACCATTTCTCACTTGATTATATTAAGTAAAACACATCTCACTTGATTATATTAGTTAAAACACATCTACCATGATTATTGGTAAAAATCATATATCTCTTGCTTTTAATTAAAACAAGTTACTATTTAAAACCAATCAAGGTTAAACCAGGTTCAGATAAAACCATATTAAAGTTAGATAAAAACATTTCAAAGTTAGAACAAGTCTTTTTGCTTCATGTCTTCTTCCTTCTGCTCTTGTTAAAATGTTCGTGTATGAATTAGAGAATGTGGCTGCTTGCTTTTAGGAAGTGACTTTCTTCATGCCTTTCACAACTCTTAACTGTTAAACTTTAGGACACAGTTACTTCTCTTATTTATCTTACCCTCATAACTACAGTTTCCAACTCTCAGATGTTACCGGCTTTTCTAAGGTTTTAAACAACCACTCTTTTCTGCTCCTTTTGCAGTCCTCATTCTGCACTTCTCTGCATGTTTTTGTGTGAGTGTGCGTCTGTATGTGTGTGTGTGTGAGTGTGTGTGTGTCTAAGTGGGCCTTCTTTCCTGCCACTCTTTCTGTGCACACATTCATAACAGATGAGATAACTGAAGTTACATAATAGGCAAGTCCGGGCCAGTCCGGACAAGCCCAGACATGTTTCTACCTCGGCAACTGTTATTAATATATTTTTTGTACTTCATTCCACAAGTTTTCCTGTACTGATTAATTTTTGTTGGTTTTTGAATCCATAATAAACTCACTCTTCTTGACAATTGATATAAACACATTGATGAAAAGTTGTTGAAGTAAAACATGTCCAGTTTAGACTTCATCTGATCAACCAATCATCAATCAATTCATCACGCCAGCCATACCCATTCAACAGTTATTGTTTAGTGTACCCCCTGATCATCTGAGCTGCTACAAATATGGAAGCAGACTCCTCCTCCACACTTTCTCTGCAAGTAACACAGAAACAGCTGGCAGTAAGCCTTGGTTGTTGAAGCTGTACCCCTGCATAACATCTGGACTGCTCCCTGGTTCTGGCCTGTATTTCATGAGACACTTGCAGAGACTGAAGATGCATAAACTGACTGAGTGTGAGCACAAAACACATGTTGGGAAGACTGCATCATCGAAGGAAGAGCAGGGAAGTCTGGAGCCATGTGGTGCAGAATGATGCTACGCAGGACTTCTCAATTGGGTACTGGTAAGACACCAGTGTGGCACAGCCCCACATCTGGATGGTACCAGCTCCAAAGTTGACAGACTATCTAGGACAGGAGCGATAATTGGTTGAGACTCCAGCCGGTGTAGTTTTCCTCCTGATGCCAGGATGTTGGGATCTGGACGAGGTCCTACAGACACACAAGTGACATAATCACGATAAGTTTTGACAAAAGAAACGTACGGTGCAACAGCATAAAAACATTAACTCAAAGGTTATAACTGTGTAAAGCGTGGAGTGCAGACATCTTTTCCCCACAGCTCTGGGCTTTTGCACCACCACCTCGCTGGCAGGTTCAGGATGGATCCCTTTACAACATAAAAATATGTCAAATAAACTTTCAAATAAATATAAAGGGACAGGTGAGCAATTTGGTAGGACACTGTGGGACAGATTTGTGAGAGTTAAGATTTTTATGTAACTTGCAAATACTACTAATTGAAAGTGGTTGAGCCTGCATTTTTGATACCACCATTTATGATTTGAATCTCCTGTTCAGGCCAGTGCAGGAGGAACAGTTGGCAGCTTTAAAAAAAAAAAAGTAGTTACAAAAACCTTTATTTATGATCTGTATTCACTGGTTAACTGGACATCATTAACCTCACGCAGACTCTTCCACTGGTACACTTTCATCTTTAAATCACTTCTTGGTCTGCTTCCTTCATACATCTCCTCCTACATGTCTCTGCATGAGTGCAGCTACAGCGTGCACTCTCAGGACATGATTACCTGCAGTGTTCCATCAGTGAGGACTGAACTTGGCAAAAGGGCCTTCTCCTACTCTGCTCCTGCTTCCTGGAATATCTTACAAAAAGATCTGAAGCTCTCGGTCTTGACCTCTCTAAATGGCTTTAAAAATCTGTTGGAATCCTGGCAAAAACCAACGCAGATATGTTCCTGTTACTGATTACTGGTACTGATTTTCTACATCTATTTTATAATTTTTTTGTTACTTTAATATTTTGTTTTTAATTTTGTAAAAAAAAAAACCGCATTTCTCTTTTATGTTTGTCAATTGTTGATTGTTTAAGGAAATTTCTACTGTTATTCATTCATTCAACCTTTATTTATATAGGCTAGCCTCGTTGAGCCATGGGGACTCATTCACAAGAGGGACCTGTTTCACTCACACCCAGGGCCAATTTAGAGTTACCAATCAGCCTAACATGCATGTTTTTGGACTGTGGGAGGAAACCAGAGTACCTGGAGAAAACCCACGCATGCACGGAGAGAACATGCAAACTCCACCCAGAAAGGCCCCCAGACCGGGATTTGAACCGGGGACCTGCTCGCTGAGAGGCAGAAGCTCTACCAGTTGTGCCATCTTATTGTCGTCATCATTCTTTAGTTTGTAGACAGGTCTCTCTTGTAAATGAGTCCTCGAGGCTCAATGAGATTAACCTGACGAAATAAAGGTTGAATGAATGATATAACAGAAAAGAATGTGTTCCACTCTTATTTTATTTATTTACCTTTGTTCTCGGTCTGTGTCATCTTTGTAAATCTCCTGTTCAGGCCTGTGCAGGACGAACAGTTGGCAGCTTAAAAAAAAGAAAAGTTGTTAGAATAGAGCTTTGGAGCGTGATGTCACTGGTCCACAGCGCAAAGCGGCGCACAGCATTGTGGGAAAGAAAAGAAAGAAATCGCCATTTTTAATGCCTTACTAAAAGAAGCTCTGTCTCTCGTTTTTTTGTTAGAATCTAAGAAGGTTGCAACAGTTTTGCAATGGTCTAAACATGCAGTGTTATTGGATGTAATGTCGGGTCACACGACCTGAAAGTAGATAGAAAACGGACTTTCTGTTTCCTGTTTCCTGCTGGAAGCAGCGCGAGGGAGCTCATGTGTCGGACCTAACAAAAAGGAGATGAATGTCCTGATATCAGCTGTGAAACATCCTGATCATATCTGTCAAGTCTCCCGTTTTGGCCGGGAAACTACCGTATTTTACCCCTCTTTCCCGTCGTCATCCCGAATTATTATTTTCCCGGAAATCTCCCGTATTATAATATTATTATAAAAAGAAAAAAACATTCCGGTGCCTCTGTCACTAGCCTCGCGAGAACTGCCACCTGCAGCTGCCTCGGTGGCAGTTCTCGCGATGTTAGGGCTGGCGCGGTCGTAGCCTGGCCCTCGCCTTCCTGCACAGCTCCGCTCAATTCTCATTTCCCTTCACTTCACAGTCTGGGATTTCACCCACCCACAAGGATTTCTCCGGTAGATTTTTGTTCGGACCAATCAGAGAACAGAAGGGGTGGAGTTTTGGACCCTAACCCACGCCCCCACCAGTCCCAGCGCGCAGCGTCCTATAAAAGGGCTCTGCCAGCGCTCAGTCAGCGAGCAGCGGCATGTTCTCATTCAAAGCGATGCAGAACTGTTTTATATGTGACACAAATTTATTAATTTCCCCTTCTTAATCCCTTATCTGGAGTTTTCTTTTGTTTTTTTTCCCCCAAAAGTTAAGTAATCGCTCCCTCGTCCTCCTTCTCCTCCACCCTCCTGCTGAGTAAAATGAACACGGAAATGCCTCAGGTTGTCACGAGAATTAAACTCGGGTTTTAGTTGCTGACCGAGTCCCATCAGATTTTCTGGTGTTTTGGTGAGCTGGACCAGCGATCCATGGTTTGATTTTATTGTATTAAAACGTTTTATAACATATAAACACAGAATTTGCGCAGCGAGAGAAAAGCTGCAGGACTCCTGGAGCAGGGGGCGGAGCAGTTGTCAGTCAAGTTCACCAGAGCACGGGGGGTGGCTCTGAGGGGAGGGAGCAGAATGCTTTCCCTGTTCAAAATATCCAATGGTTTTGTTCCTAAGCAGAGGCCACGCCTCCAGCAAGAAACGTTTTTCAATGGGAAAAGTCCAGACCCTAGTACGAAGCGAAGTGAAGGACAGGGTCTGGTTACAACCAGGCTAGCGCGGTCGAGAACAAACCCGGAAAAACACAGAGATGGATGTAATGAGAGAGGACGCGTCCCTGCCAAAAAAGTTAAGACTTCGTGTAAATATGTTGAAAAATGGGACAGCGAATTTACTTTCCTAAAGTTTATTACGCGTTTTTTAAGATTTGTAACTGCGACTTTAGTGTCTCTCATGGGGGAAGGAACGATGTCCGTCAGCATGAAAAATCCGTCAAGCACAAAGGTAGGCCTATCAGATTGTGATCACATAACTGGTTTGAAAGAGGCTGATAGGTAGTTATTTTAGATTTCTTGTAAACCTGTCTTAAAATGTAAGGGGTCCTGGACTTTGGTTGGGCTAGTGCAGGGGTCTGCAACCTGCGGCTCTGGAGCCACATGCGGCTCTTTGGTCCCTCAGCAGTGGCTCTTCCAAGCTTTGATCAAAACTAACTTTAAACTGAATTTTATTTGTTCTTATAACAACAAAAAGGGCTAGTTTTAGCAGTTTTTCCTGTCATTTCCTTTGCAAATGTGTGAATACTAGAACTAATAGAAGGAGTAAAACATAAGTTAACTTTATTTATTCGAAGTAGGATATTTAATTTTTCCACAATTAAAATAATTTACCTAGACCTGCATAGTTCATTATTTTATTTTTTAATTGGGAAAGATCACATTATTTTTCCTTCTTTATGATAATCTGGTCTTTTTTAGTCTAAAATGTAAAAATATCAACAAATCATTAGATATTTTCAGCTTTACAATGGCCAGAAAACTACAGGTCAGAAAATTGTCCTCTAACAAACTTAAAGTGGTCTGTGGGCCACCAGTTGAGAATCCCAGTTGTAGCAGGTATTGTGGCTCCGGAAACGTTTAATTTAGTGAACAAAGGGGCAGAAATGGCTCTTTTGATCATAAAGGTTTCAGATCCCTGGGCTAGTGGGATGGCTCGGCGTACCCGGCAGAAAATTTCCCTTATTTTTAAATCCAAAACTTGACAGGTATGGTCCTGATATAACTTTCTCCATGTCCCAAAATAACTGCTAGTTTGTTCCAGACATCCTGGTGAGTGTATAAATTCGTTTTGTTGGAGTTGTGCCATAAATTTTGCCACGATTTTGTCCGGGTGTTTAGTTCATAGAAGTGGGTCAGCCTAGTTTAGGTTGGGTTTATATTTTTTATATAACGTAGTCTGATTTTAGACAGAGTGGACAGCTGTGTTATTGTGAAATAAACTGTTTAAAGTTTCTAGTGTGTTGTCACTGTTACTGTATTAATACTGATCTGTGTTCTGATCTATCCTTGTCAAGGCAGACCTTCATATGAAATGAATTAAACTCCAGAAGAGCTCAGTCAGGCTGCAGATGAGGAGCAGCTACAAATACACCATCAAATGTTGCTCAGGTAGTACCATATAAAACAATTTCTTCATGCACAAACCGAAAGGTAGTAGTCATCTGTTACAGAACAGGTCAGAGCTGAATAAAAACCAGCTGGAAAAAGTAAATTTAAAGTATTAAATAGGACTTCCTTGTTTTGTCATCATTGTTTAATGTGTCACACAAAACTCTGTCTAATACCTGTGTCTTTTTCTCTTCAAGGGATGGAGGTGACAAGCTCATAACAGAAGGACGTTGTTATCTGACAGAGGCTTTGATATTAGACTGTGTGAGAGTCAAGGTTCTTTATTGTCATTCACATCACATGTTGTACGTGAGGTGGAATGAAACTGTGTATACAGGGTCCCATTTACAGCCAACAAAAGTATAAAAT
Organism: Garcialebias charrua; assembly: GCA_038048925.1. Lineage (NCBI taxonomy): Eukaryota > Metazoa > Chordata > Actinopteri > Cyprinodontiformes > Rivulidae > Garcialebias > Garcialebias charrua. The sequence continues at coordinate 1,816 of JBBPBX010042932.1, read as the reverse complement.
GAATGATGTGCTGAGGTTAAAATCCCTCTTCACCGGTGAGGTGTTCCGGGCATGTCCCACCGGGAGGAGACCCAGAGGAAGACCCAGGACACGCTGGAGGGACTATGTTTCTCGGCTGGCCTGGGAACGCCTTGGGATTCCCCCAGAGGAGCTGCTGGACTCGTTGTTTTGAAATATTTTTACAGTTGAATAATAACAAGTGGTTATTTTTTCTCATTTAATAAAAATTAATGTGGTAAACATTTATGAAACATTTAATTCAGCACTAACATGTAAACATGATGAAATTGATCACATTTGTAGTAAACATTTGATGTATTAACAAATTTCATTAACAGGGATTAACCTGTCCAAATAAAAGTTGAATGAATGAATTTCAGGCAAGAAATAAACAAAATGAAACAGATCCATTTTGAAGTAAACATGTGATGTAATTAAACATTTCTAGTAACAATGTGATGTGGTGGTTGGGTTAAATGCAGAAGACCAATTTCGTCTGTCAAGTATGGGAACATACACAGATGACAAATGTGACAAATTATTATTATTATTATGAACATTGTGTAAGTTAATACATTTTATAGAAAAATTGCTACACACATGTGCAAATATAAGTGAACAGCATGATTTACATAATTATGTATCCCTTGAAGCTGGAGAACAAACTCTGAGAAATATTTTTAGGAAGCTTCATGCTTTCTGCAGACGTCCAGCCATGTCTGGGTCCACACAAGGTCACAGTGGTTTGATTATGCACCTGTGCAGTGTGGACGATGCTTCTTCAGGTGAAATTCATCTCCTGCCTCCACAGCCGCTGGATGCTGCATGTCTTGTATCTGTGAGGGAACTTTCTCCAGGCAGCAGCGATCACACTGAGTCCATCAGAAGATGCTCCAAGTTCAGGAGTTGGATTTTGTACTGCTAGCTGCATTTTAATGTATCACCCTCATCATGACTCAGAGAGCAGAACCTGTGAACACACAATTAAAATGGTGAATGAAAAGACAGAAACATTTGTCTATAATATATATGCATCTTAATACATATATATAAAGTAATCTAATCAAGATTTGAAGTCTACATGACAAGCTCAAGTCATTAAAAATAAGGTATTTTCTACGTGGAGCTTTGTAAATCAGTTAAAATACTATAAAAAATTAAGTGTTCACAATTTCTAATACTCATAGTAGCATACAGAAGGTTGATTGATTCTGAAAGACATGTATATTAATAATTTATGTAAAATTAATGAGCCAACAACGTACCTTCAACGTATTTACAATCTGGGGGATTTAAAAATGTCCAAATCATCTATCCAGCTATTCATAGATTGGACCAGCTCTCCCAGTGAATTGTAATTATAAAAATTATTTGTGGTGTAAACACTGACACAGACCAGGTCTGCTAAAATGACTGGGAATGTCAGTGGAGGTAAGTATTACTCCAGGTCTCTGCTCCATTTATTTATTTCAAACGGGCAACATTTCTAATTATACCGATTTTTTTCCATGTAGTTTTTTTTTTGTCATCTGGGAGAAGCTTATTACGATACTCCACTTTATTTTGCGCTGCTTTTCAGAACCGTGACGGAAGAAATCTCCTGAATTTCTTTTATTTTTTCTGAAGACAACAAAAATGCCGGTCGAGACCGGAACGCTCCGGCACGCCCCCGACACTCCCCCACACAGTGACGTGTGCTCCAAAGCTCTATTCCTTTATCAGCTGCAACACAACAGAAATATTCTAAGGAATCAGCTTTTTCTTTTTCCAACACCCAGTGAGATCTAAAATAGATCACTGTTTTGAGCACACACAT
>JBBPBX010042931.1:0-28165 GCA_038048925.1 Garcialebias charrua | reverse complement strand
TTGTACGCCCTCTGCTTTGCCTTAGCTACTTCCCTCTTTGCTCTATGTCCCATCTCCTTATATTCCTGTCTCCTCTCTTCAGTCCTCTCACTGTCATATTTCTTCTTGGCTAATCTCTTTCTTTGAATGGCGTCCTGCACTTCACTATTCCACCACCAGGTTTCCTTATCATCCATTCTCTGTCCAGATGACACACCAAGTACCTTCCTACCTGTCTCTCTAATTACTGTTGCTGTAGTAGCCCAGTCACTTGGAAGCTCTTTCTTACCACCCAGAGCCTTTAACAGCTCGTCTCTGAATTTCTCACAACATTCTTCCTTCTTTAGCTTCCACCATTTGGTCTTCTTCTCTGATTTTACTATTTTTCTCTTCTTCGCAACAACAGTCATTCTACACACAACCATCCGATGCTGTCTGGCCACACTCTCCCCTGCCACAACCTTACAGTCTCCAATCTCCTTCAGGTTTCCTCTTCTACACAGAATGTAGTCGATCTGCGTACTCCTTCCTCCACTCTTATAGGTCACTCTATGTTCCTCCCTCTTTTGGAAATAGGTATTGACTATAGCCATTTCCATTCTCTTGGCAAAATCCACCACCATCTGTCCTTCCTGGTTTCTTTCCTTGACACCAAACCTACCCATCACTTCCTCATCCCCTCTGTTTCCTTCACCAACATGTCCATTCAGGTCTGCTCCAATCACCACTCTTTCCTCCCTGGGAATACTCTCTATCACTTCATCCAAATCTTTCCAAAATTTATCTTTCTCCTCCTCATCACATCCAACCTGTGGAGCATAACCACTTACTATGTTTAGCATCAGACCTTCTACTTCTACCTTTAGACACATCACCCTATCTGACACTCTCTTCACCTCTACTACATTCTTTGCCAACTCCTCCTTCAGGACCACCCCTACTCCATTTCTCTTTCTATCCACACCATGGTAAAACAGTTTAAACCCTGCTCCAATACTGCGAGCCTTGCTGCCCTTCCACTTGGTCTCTTGGACACATAAAACATCTACCTTTCTTCTCTGCATCATGTCAGCCAGCTCTCTACCTTTGCCTGTCATTGTCCCCACATTTAGAGTTGCAACCCTCAGTCCTACATTCTTCACTTTCCTCCTCTCCCTCTGTCTCCTGACACGTTTTCCTCCTCGGCGTCTTCGACTAACAGTAGTACAATTTCCGCCGGCACCCTGTTTGTCAACAGCACCGGTGGCGGACGTTGTTAACCCGGGCCTCGACCGATCCGGTATGGTTTCACTTTGATGAACTCGCATTATGGTTTTGGCAAGTGTTTTACGTCGGATGCCATTCCTGACACAACCCTCACCATTTACCCGGGCTTGGGACCGGCACAAGAGATACACTGGCTTGTGCTCCCTAGTGGCTGGCTTTCATTATATTTCACTATATTTATATTTATAGGGGAGTGGTGGCGCAGAGGTTAGAGAAGATGGGCCTCTGATCGGAAAGTCGCAAGTTCAAATTCCCGGACTGACAACATCAAAATGTGCGTGGAAAAGGTGAAACACCCACACCTGCATCTACCCTCATTTGCCCCAATCTGGACACCTGAGTTAGGTCATTTACCCCCACCATCTGCTCCCGAAAATGAGTTATCGTGACTCAATGACACTACCCGGATAAATAAAGGGTAAATAAAAAAATATATAAAAATGATTGCTGTAAAAATTTTGAAAAAAGTGTTCTTACAGTTTTTCAGCACACTTTTTATTTATTTATCTGTATTTATACATTGTAAACTTCCTTTACAGAAAGGGGGAATCTATGAAGGAAAAATAAATGTAAATTCTGCCACTTCAAACAATTCAAGATTCATTTTTTCACTGGTTGAACATGAAATGCACTGGAGCTTACTTAAAAACATGCAAATAATTAATTATAAACATATATTGTTTCATTGTGTAGGATGCAATTCTTTACTTTGTTTTTTTTTAATTAGCTGTAGTTTATTCTTGATTAAACATTTCCAATGCAGAAGAAAAGGAGGCGTGTTAGTGGTATTTTGATGCCCCCCCACCCCCACCTCAACCCCCCACACACATGTTCACACTGACTTCCATTAATTTTCTATAGCCTAACCCTGACCTTACACTAAACCTAACCATTACCAGTACATGCTTAACCCTAACCCATCCACAATTCACACCTTAGTTGTAAACCTAACCCCCCAACAAACTTCTCCTTATGGGGACCTGGCTTTGGTCCCCATAAAGAGCAGTTGGTTCCCACAATGCATGATCTTTTGTAAAATTGGTCCCTACAAGGTAACGTGAAACTAAACCATAATTCTTGCCAAAGCCAGACAATACATAATTCTACCTATTAGCAGCACGTTCCTTACCCTACAGCAGTATCTCACTGTGACTGTTGTGAAATGAGTTGGTATCTTACACAACTAGTTTTCTTTAAATCACGGCCTACATTAATCTGTGCTGCTTGTAAATCTGTAATTAAAGTTGTCATCACTCCTACCTCTGCTCATTTTGTTCACATGATGGCACATGCCCCCCGTTTAAGGTTTAATCAGCCTAAGTAGACTTTTGAAATAAAAAGACAAATGTGCATTTATTTATTCATTTATTTACTTATTTTACATTTACACTCAAGACTGGTTGAAGTCCCTAACAATTTAGGTGGGATTGAGACAGGCTTGAGCAATGACTATAATTTTTAGAGGACCTCTGTTGCACAATTTCTTGGAAGTTGTTCAAACATCAATAACAGGAATGTGTGCCTCTTCAACTCATGAGGAAATGGAGAATGCCGCAAGACATGAATACCTATGCCCTGCAAGATAGCCTACTGTCTTAACTCTCACCTTAACTCTTTCACATCTTAGCACTAAACGTAACTCATACAAATAAATGTCTACCGTATTTTTCAGACTATAAGACGCACCAGATTATAAGGGGCATTAAGCAAAACAAAACAGATAAGTCAAACTTTATTCAACTCATTCACATTACCTACATAAAATCGATTTGAGGGCCGTAAGCACAACCAGAATTCATACATAAGGCACACTGGATTATAAGGCTCACTATCAATTTTTGAGAAAATTAAAGGATTTTAAGTGCACCTTATAGTCTGAAAAATATGGTAAATTACATTTTACCCAACTGGGACCAGGCTTAGGTCCCCATAAGGACAATTGGACCCAGTAAGATGTGATAATGCAACAAAAGCTTCATAAGACAAACCAAAAATCAGGCACGTACGTACACACAGCTTTGTATATTTATCATTGTTACAACACTGTATTAACTTTCTTTCATTACAGTAGTCTAATGGTATGTCCACACCTAACAGCGTTTCAACTTCAGGAGCGTCCAGTTTACATGCAAAGTCAATGGGGGACGCGCCTCCATGCACGTCTTGGCGTCACGTCACGTGCTGTGTTGAGCGTGCTGGAAAGCGTTTTTCCGTGCACGTGAACCCGCGTCAGCCTCCAAAGCACGCCTCCAACATGCTGAAGATTTCGCCGTTCAAACGCCGTTCAACTCTCCCTGATTGGTTGATCAGGGAGAGTCGGGGGGAGAAGAGAGGGGGAGAGTCCCTATGTGACGCGGAAACGAGGGGACGGGTATTGCGCAACTATGTGACGTATTGTTTGTGGGACACAGAAAAAACCCGCGAAGTCGTGAACTATGGAAGAGAAACTCATTGTAGCTGTGTGTTCGCGACAAGTCCTTCACGACCAGTCAAGTCTGCTCTACAGAGACAGAAATAAAAAGCTCCTTGCCTGGCGGAGTGCAGTGAGGAACTCGGTATACCGGTAAGCTCCTCCCACACACCCCGCCGCCACACCGCCGCAGTTTCGCGTTCTGGTCTGGACACCACTGTGGGTCCAGTGCGTCCACTTGCGTGCGTGACAAGCTTTTTTGAAGTTGAAACGCTGTTAGGTGTGACCGCCGCAGTTTCGCGTTCTGGTCTGGACACCACTGTGGGTCCAGTGCGTCCACTTACGTGCGTGACGAGCTTTTTGGAAGTTGAAACGCTGCTAGGTGTGGACGTACCATTACCCTGTTATGCACCAGTAGTCTTACCTGCTGTTATGACGCTGGCGCTGGTTATGGCGACACGTAGCAGTAGGGCGTGTGCTGTGTATGTTTGTTGATCATTTTCTTTGTATTTTTATTTTATTTCTCTTTCTTGCATACGGTGGTTGGAATTAGGGCTGGGCCATATCATATCGTTACCGGTAATACCGGTATAAAAAGCTTGCCCGGGCAAAAAACTTATATCATGATATGCTAATTTCATGACGTAATACGTCAGGGCGCCCCGCCCCTTAACACCCGAGCGCTTTGAACAACTGCGCACCTCTCCTCCAACAATCTGTAGTGGTGTAAAACGCTAATTAGTCACTGCTAAAATGTTAAAAACAACGCGCGCGTCTCTTCTCTCCCCCTGCTCTGCAGGCACAGACTGTCCCCCCCTCCCCCGCCCCGCTCTGCTCTGCTCCGCTCCGAGCAGCCGCGGTGCAGCGTGTCCACCTCTGTTAAACACGCGCGGCTCCACTCACTCCATCAGACACAGTTCAGTTAAAAAAATGAATCAGAAGAATCACACGTTCTTGCATGAACAGATGAAGTTGAAACACGAACAAGTTTCACGGTCAGCTGATCAACTTGTAGAAGTTACAGCTCATTTAAAGTGGAACTAAACCCAAAATTAACTTTTTTTAGCTGATAAACTCCCTAGAATGTGTTTAAAATGTTATCTAGCACTATGGCTGTGTTTATTCTCACATAATTGTGCATATCTGTGTAAATTGGCAATATTTGGCAATATTTGGTCTAAAAACGTGTTTACGGTAGTTCTATGGGTTGAACTGGTGGCTTACACCTTAATTTTCTTATTTGTGCAAACGCTCATGTGTGACATGTCTGCTCATGTGTGATGTCACACAGGTGGTTCAAGCAGAGCCAATCCCCTGCAGAGATGAGAAGTGCATACCTTATATGGAAGTGCTGCATTTCACTCCTGACAAGCTTTTTCTTTTCTTTTTTTTTCTTTTTTTAAGCCTTTGGTTTTGTATGGAATGGGTGGAATAGATAAATACATCTACATGTTTATTCTTTGTTGTTGCTTGGTGTATGTTGTTGGCTAGAGGTTTAATTTGTTTTAGGTTGTTGCTGGTGGAGGCGTGAACAAAAGCATATATAATTTGTTGTATGTTTCATTTATGCTCAAAAAATCTTAAGCTTAATTGTATTTAGGCTAGTTGTTTTAGGAAACTACACCTGCACTTTAAAAATGATCTGTTATTTAGATTGAAAAGTCTGCACAAAATATAGATTAAAAAACACCACAAAAACTAAAGTGCAGGTGTAGTTTTACTTGGAGACTAAATACTTTACTAAATAAAGTAATTTCAGTCAAATTAGCCCTTGTTGTTTTTTAAAATTCTATATAATACTGCAAAGCAACATGTTAAGTTAATTTTGTCAAATAAATACTTTTTTTTTTGGGTTATATCACGAAATTTATCGTTATCGTGATATACTCTGAAATATCACGATATAATTTTTGAGCCATATTGCCCACCCCTAGTTGGAATAACCATGGACTATCCTTTTGTTTTTTATGTTCTGATGCTTTTCGCACTTTTTTGTCCATTTTTTGCCGGACTCTGTGTGGACCAGACACGGCTCCAGTATGGCCGGAAGTTTCTGCTCCTTATGCGGGACTCTGGAGCAGGCGCTGTGGAACCCTCTGCAGTTTTTCCAGCAGACATCCTCCAGACAGGGACCTTAGCTAAAGACCGGCGATAGGAGCAGAAGCAACCAGGCGTAAGGAAGCGAGGAAGACGTGGCTGTGTTCGGCAGAGGCTGAAGCGAGGGGGTCACGCTCGTATGCCGCTTCCAACCATCATGCTGGCAAACGTGCAGTCACTCCTCGGCAAAATCGACGAGCTTCAGGCTAACGTGAAGTTTCTGGAGGAGTATAAAAGTGCCTGTGTTCTGGCACTGACAGAAACTTGTCTCAAAGACCACGACCTACAATCGGACCTGGAGATCGAGGGCTTCTGTGAGCCCATTCGTTTGGACAGAAACCCCACCAGGACAGGTAAATCACTCGGTGGAGGACTTTTCCTTTACGTGAATAAAAAGTGGTGTAACACGGTTATCATCAGGGAGACGATGTGCACGCCAGACATTGAACTTTTGTCTGTGTCTCTCCGCCCGTTTTACCTGCCAAGGGAATTCCCGCAGCTTTTTATAACTCTTGTTTACATCCACCCTAAGGCTAATACGGAGCTAGCAACTCAGGCTCTGCTAAAAACAGTGCAGCAGTTTCGGAAGATCTCATCGGACGCTCCTAACCTTATCGTGGGAGATTTTAACCAATGCAGACTCGGAAAGTCACATGGACATTTTTATCAGTATGTGACGTGCCCCACTCGACTTACCAAATGTTTGGACCTGTGTTACGGCACGGTGAAAGACACTTTTAAATCCCTGAGCAGAGCTCCGCTTGGTTCATCTGACCACAATGTTGTCTATTTGGTCCCACACTACAAACCCGTCCTGAGGAAACACAAGCCGGAGAAATGTTTGGTTCTGTCAAGGTACCGATATCAACCCAAATGAACGGACTGAAAGGAAACAGAACTCATGGGTAAAAAACAAACGATGATTTATTAACAGTGGCAATGTTATCCATAGGGATGGGGAGCACGGGTGGAGCGTGGAGGTGGAAGACCTCACTGGAGGTATATTGAAGAGGTCCTGAGTTGGAGTCTTAACTTTGATGTTCAGCACAGGAGGTCCACAGAGCAGCCAGGGGTCCAGAACGTTACGCACAGATGGACCAGGGTCTGTAGTGTCATGAGGAAAAAACACAGGGGTAAGCATAGAAACTACAAGGATTAACACCAAGAGTCTGGAAGCACTAGTACCATAAAGTAGGTATGCTTCAGCATTGAATAAAGCCAGCCAGCAGTCTTAAGTAGTCCTGGTGGTGATTAGTGGAGATGGCCGACAGCTGTGACTCCTTAACTCAACCTCAGGAAATTTGTGCAAGGAAACAAAACAGGAAACCCCACAGTACCCCCCTCAAGAATCGCGCCTTGGCGACCTAAGGCGCTTCTCAGGATGGGACCTGAAGAAAGAGGAGATGAGGCTGGCATCCAGAATGAAAGACAGAGGAATCCAAGACCTCTCCTCGGGACTATAGCCCTCCCAGTCAACCAAATACTGGAAACCCCGTCCCCGACGCCGAACATCCAAGATACACCGGACAGTGAAGGCAGGGTGATTGTCAATGAGACGGGGGGAGGAGGGAGGACAGCAGGAGGACACAAAGGACTCACAGAGACTGGCTTCACCTGAGAAACGTGGAAGGTGGGATGGATGCCCATAGAGGCAGGCAATTTCAGACGGACAACAGACGGGTTAATAATCCTGACCACAGGAAAAGGACCAATAAAACGAGGGGCAAGTTTTCTGGGAGTGTCCTTGAGTCTAATGTCCCTGGTAGAGAGCCAGACCCTCTGACCCACGTGGTAAGCAGGAGCTATAGAACGATGGCGGTCCGCGTGTCTCTTGTTCTGGTCAGCAGTTCGTAGCAGGGCCGCCTTAGCCTGACGCCAAACCCTACGGCAACGGCGGAAATGGTGCAGAACAGAAGGGACAGAGATCTCGGACTCCTGACTAGGAAAAAGCGGGGGAGCGTAACCCAGAGAGGCTTCAAAGGGAGACATTCCAGTGGCGGAGGATGTGTGAGTATTGTGAGCGTACTCTACCCACACCAGATGTTTGCTCCAAGAAGATGGGTTGTCCTCAACGACACAACGTAGGGCAGCCTCCAACTCCTGGTTACATCGCTCCGTTTGTCAATTAGATTGGGGATGATAACCAGATGTCAGACTAGAAGAGGCCCCCAGGGTGTTGCAGAAAGCCTGCCAGACCTGAGAAGTGAATTGAGTCAGAGTCAGAGTCAGAGAGTCTTTATTGTCATTTGCACCGCATGTGGTACATGAGATGAAAACGAGATTATGTACACGAGGTCCCAGTTACATCCAACAACAAATGAAAGAGAAAAACAGTAATAACATCTAGAACTAACTAAGAAAAGCATCAACTAGTAATACACTAAGCTTAATATAGTGGGAATAAACAGCAGCACGAACATGAGTTTGTATGAGCAGATGGTCACAGATGAACACAGATGAATACAGCAACAAGAAAACAGATCAGCATCAGTATGATGTGATATTTTGCAGTGTTTATTTTTTTATTTTATTTTTATTTATTCATGAGTCTAACAGCCTCAGGGTAGAAGCTGTTCCTCAGTCTAGTGGTTCTACACTTGATGCTCCTCAACCTCCGTCCTGAGGGGAGTGGGGCAAAGAGTGAGTGTGCTGGATGAGTGAGGTCTTTCATGATGCAGGTGGCTCTTTTCCTGCATCTGGAGGTGTAAATGTCTGTGATGGTGGGGAGACTGACTCCAACAGACTTCTGTGCAGCCTTCACCACTCTCTGCAGAGCTTTCCTCTCTTCAACTGTGCAGCCTCCATGCCACACGTTGATGCTGGAGCACAGGATGCTCTCCACTGCACACCTGTAGAAGGAGGTGAGGACTGGGCTGCTCAGACCAGCTCGTCTCAGCCGTCTGAGGCCCTCGGCCCGAAACCAGATCAGTAGGAATACCATGAATCCGAAAGACGTGCTGGGTCAAGAGGTGAGCAGTCTCCAAGGCAGAGGGAAGCTTGACAAGGGGTACAAAATGAGCTGTCTTGGAGAACCTGTCAACAACTGTTAAAATGACAGTGTTCCCTTCAGAGGGGGGCAGTCCAGTAACGAAATCCAGTGCTACATGGGACCATGGACGACTGGGTGTGGGCAAAGGCTGTAACAATCCTGCTGGAGGTTGGTTCCCACTCTTGTTGCGAGCACAGGTAGGGCAAGCAGCCACAAACTCCTTAACGTCCTGGTTTAGTGTGGGCCACCAGAAGTGTCTCTTAACAAAGGAAAGCATGCGGTTAGTGCCTGGGTGACATGACAGCTTGTTCGAATGAATCCAGTCTAGCACCTTGGATCTGATAGCGGAGGGAACAAACCTTCTATCAGGAGGACCGGTACCTGGGTCGGGTTCAGATCCTTGCGCCTCCTGTATGTCTCTTTCAATGGACCAGGTAAGCGCGCCAACCACAATGGAGGGGGGTAGTATGTTGTCGTCAGTCTTGCGCTGGTCGGAAATGGAAAACTGTCTAGACAGGGCATCGGGCTTGATGTTCTTGGATCCAGGTCTGTAGGTCAAAAAGAAGTTAAACCTTACAAAAAACAAAGACCAACGAGCCTGTCTAGGACTCAGCCTCTTGGTGTTCTGGATGTAAGTAAGGTTCTTATGATCTGTCCAGATCAGAAAAGGTGTCTTGGTACCCTCCAACCAGTGCCTCCATTCTTCTAGTGCCAACCTTACAGCCAGTAACTCTCTGTTCCCCACGTCATATTTCTGTTCCAAAGGGCTAAGACGTCGAGAGAAGAATGCACATGGGTGGACCTTGTTATCCTCCTGAGAACGCTGTGAAAGAACTGCTCCCACACCCGTGTCCGAAGTGTCGACTTACAGGATGAATTGTCTCTCCGGATCAGGGTGACGAAGGATGGGGACGGTGGAGAAAAGACGCTTAAGTTCTTTAAAAGCCGTCTCAGCCTCAGGAATCCAGGAGAAGGTTCTTAACGTGGAGGTGAGTTGAGTAAGAGGAGCAGCAATGCGACTATAATTCTTAATGAACCTCCTATAGAAATTTGCAAAGCCTAAGAACCGTTGCAACTGTTTACGGTCCGCAGGAGTGGGTCATTCTTCCACAGCCCTGGTCTTTTCAGGGTCAGTGCGAAAACTACCACCCTCAAAAATAAATCCCAGGAATGACACAGTGGTGACATGAAAATCGCACTTCTCTGCCTTTACGCAGAGCTGGTTCTCAAGGAGTCTCTGCAGCACCGCACGTACGTGAGTCTCGTGTTAGCTTAAGTCGTGGGAGTAGATGAGTATATCGTCTAAATAAATGAAAACAAACTCATTAAGGAAGTCTCTAAGGACGTCGTTAACGAGTGCTTGGAATACCGCAGGAGCGTTGGTAAGGCCGAAAGGTATCACTAAATCTAAAAAAGCTAAGTCTGGTCCTCTGGACATTCAAAAAATAAAACAAAACAAAGCAAAAAAAATGTAGAAACGTTTCGTATCACTAAATATTCAAAGTGTCCGAGTGGAGTCCTGAAGGCGGTCTTCCACTCATCCCCCTCACGAACCCTCACCAGATGATAAGCATTGCGCAAATCTAATTTTGTAAATATGGCAGCCGAATGTAACTGGTCATGAACAGAATCAATGAGAGGTAACGGATACTTGTTTTTGATGGTGATCTGGTTTAACCCACGATAGTCAATGCATGGGCGCAAGGTTTTATCTTTCTTAGACACAAAAAAGAAACCCGCCCCCACAGGTGAGGTGGACGGTCGAATGATACCAGATGCCAGAGACTCCCCGATATAATCCGTCATAGTCTCCCTCTCGGGCCCTGATATATTGTATAATCTACTGGTAGGCAGAGGAGCTCCAGGAAGGAGATTAATAGCACAATCATATGGGCGATGTGGAGGCAGGGACAAAGCCTTCTCTTTATTGAACACAGCACTTAAATCGTGATACACAGGAGGTATCTTGCTTAGGTCAACAGCTTGTAACTGGAGGTCTTTTGCAGAGGTCTTTGGTACAGCAGAGCGAAGACAGTTCTTGAGACAGTACGAGCTCCACTTGTCTATCCTCCTCTCCGACCAGTTCAGTGATGGATTATGCCTCTCCAACCAAGGAAAACCCAATATTGATTGAGTGGTGGGAGAGTCAAAAACGAAGAATTCACCTCACTCATGGTGATTTCCGGAGATGATGAGATGGAGTTCCTGGACCCTCAGGTGAACCTTGGCGAAAACCTGTCCAGTTAGGCCGGCAACTGTCAGAGGGTCTCGAAGGGTTTGGGTAGGAATGGAGAGTTGTTCTACCAAGTCACTGCTGATGAGTTTTTTTTCCGCTCCAGAGTCCACAAGGTCTGTAACAGGTAACTTCATGTTATTATTCACAATAATAGAAGGCAAAGTCAATCGTGAGATAGGAGAACAAGAAGATCTACCCACCAATATCTCCTGTTTTATTGATGAGAGGGGTCGTTTCCCCGCAGAGATTGATGGGAGGGGTAGTTTCCCCGCAGAGGGCATTGAGCTATGTAATGGCCACTCTTACCACAATAAAGACAACTCCCAGTTCTCATACGTCGCTGTCTCTCCTCTGGTGACAGCCTTGTGCGGCCTATTTGCATAGGCTCCGGTTCCTCCTCAAAGTTAGGTACGACTTTACTCTGAAAAACCGGGTTTGACCGGAAACCGGAAGTGGATGGACGCTGGGACTTGTAGTCCCTCTCCTTGCCCCTTTCATTGAAGCAATTATCAACTCTAATTGCCAAGGCTATCAGTTCATTAAGAGAGTTGGGTTAGTCTCTCAGAGCGAGTTGATCTTTGACTCTGTCCGACAGGGAATTTAAGAAAGTACCTCTGATAGCGAGGTCATCCCAGCCTGTCTTTGCCGCCATGATGCGGAAGTGTAGTGCATGCTCCGATGCCGGCTTCCTTCCTTGACGGAGGTTCAACAGATGTTTGACGGCGTCCTCCTGCTTTGGCAGCACGGTGGCACAACTGGTAGAGCTGCTGCCTCTCAGCGAGAAGGTTGCCGGTTCAAATCCCGGTCCGGGGCCTTTCTGGGTGGAGTTTGCATGTTCTCCCCGTGCATGCGTGGGTTTCCTCCGGGTACTCCGGTTTCCTCCCACAGACCAAAAAACATGCTTGTTAGGCTGATTGGTGACTCTAAATTGACCCTAGGTGTGAGTGTGAGAGTGGATGGTTGTTTGGTGTGAGTGAGACAGGTCCCTCTTGTAAATGAGTCCCCGTGACTCAACGAGGCTAGCCTGTATAAATAAAGGTTGAATGAATGAAAAAAATGCTGCAAAGGGTGGTCAAAAATAATCGAGAAGTCCTCGAGGAAATCAGGAAAGGTTAGTAGATCAAGAGCATGTGAGGATAAGTGCACTGTAGCCCAGCTAAGAGTGTCGCCCTTTAACTGACTGATCACAAAAGTGATCTTAGCAACGTCCGTGGGATACGTAAGAGGGGCTCTAGTAAAAGCCAGACGACATTGAAGAATGAATCCTGCATAGTGATCAGGGTCACCACTAAAAAACTCGGAAGGCCTGAAAACAGGTTCGGTTGAAGGTGTAGTTAATCCAGCAGCCGCAGTAGCCTTCACGGGAGAGGGCCCAGGTTGAGCAGCCCGTGGGACAGAAAGAAGTTGTGAGAGTTTTTGATTAGCATCAAACATCATACCTCCAAGTTCTCTGAGGTTGGATTAGTTGGTTTGTTGTTGGGAAGCCATCTGTTGTAGTCTGGATTCCAATAAGTCCAGTCGTGACATCTGGGGGTCCCTAGCCCTCTGAGAAGGTTCTCCCCCAGTCGCGTTCTGGGTCTGTTTGTTTGGCTGAAGCATTTCTGTCAAGGTACCGATATCAACCCAAATGAACGGACTGAAAGGAAACAAAACTCAGGGGTAAAAAACAAACGATGATTTATTAACAGTGGCAATGTTATCCATAGGGGTGGGGAGCACGGGTGGAGCGTGGAGGTGGAAGACCTCACTGGAGGTATATTGAAGAGGTCCTGAGTTGGAGTCTTAACTTTGATGTTCAGCACAGGAGGTCCACAGAGCAGCCAGGGGTCCAGAACGTTAGGCACAGATGGACCAGGGTCTGTAGTGTCATGAGGAAAAAACACAGGGGTAAGCATAGAAACTACAAGGATTAACGCCAAGAGTCTGGAAGCACTAGTACCATAAAGTAGGTATGCTTCAGCACTGAATAAAGCCAGCCAGCAGTCTTAAGTAGTCCTGGTGGTGATTAGTGGAGATGGCCGACAGCTGTGACTCCTTAAAGGTGGGGTATGTAACATTGTAATGTAGTCTGTAACTTTTCAAACAATATATTTTTAACATATTTCTTCACTCTGTCACTATCTATTGACAGACTGATGTTAGACAAAGTAATCTCTGAAAAAAACTATAGTCCCCTTGCTTCTCTATCAGCATTTATAAAAACACTGAAAACACAAGAGTGACCCGGACACTGACCAGCCAATAAAAACAGAGTTGTTTGTCACGCCCCAACCCACGCCCCCACCTGTCCCAGCCGCAGCTCGTTCTCATTCAAAGGATTGCAAAGCGATGCAGGACTGTTTTTTATGTGACACAAAATGTATTAAATATCCCTTCTTTATCCCAGAGCTGGACTTTTATTTAGTTTTTTTGCCAAAAGTCAAGTGATCGCTTCATCCTCCACTCACAGGAATGAGGAAATGGATTTGTCACGACTGACGAGCGAATTAAAACATGTCCAACGTTGCTTCGTGAACCTCTGCTGATTTCTTCTGGTTTTTGTGTTGTTGGATGAGTGATTCATGGTTTTATTATATTTTTTAAACAGTTATATTATCATATAAACACAGAACTTCGGAGCGCAGAGACAGGACATGTAGAGGAGGCGGAACATTCCAGACATTCCAGACCAGCGCTGACAGACATGAGGAAGTCACGAGCGAATTAAATCATGTCCAAACGTTGCTTCGTGAACCTCTGATGATTTCTGCTGGATTTTGTGTTGTAGGACTAGCGCTCCATGGTTTTATTTTATTTTATTAGAAGGTTTTATTAACATAAACACAGAATATCGCAGCGGCTCTGAGCAGACAGCAGCAGGGGGCGGAGCAGATCCCAAGTTCAGCAGAGCACGGACTGAGCCATATATGGCTCTGAGGGGAGGGAGCAGAATGCTTTTCTGCGCTGAAAATATTTCTAAGTCCCAGAGTGTTCAAAAACCGCATACTATACCTTTAACTCAACTTCAGGAAATCTGTGCAAGGAAGCAAAACAGGAAACCCCACAGGTTCCGGTTTGGTCGGAAGAGTCCATCCAGAATCTTCAAGACTGTTTTAGCTTCACAGACTGGGATTTGTTTAAAAATACTTGCGTTAAGTCCATGATGGGGATGCCAAATAAGAAAACTCACATCACTCTTAACTCATCGTCTGCCTTGGAACTGTCAAATGATTTTAATTTGTTTTACAATTGTTTTAACACTAATGATTTTACAGAGGAGCTTTCTGTTTTTAAAGAAACGTCAAGTGCAAAAGTGACTATTGATACTGAAAGTGTGGTTAACATGTTTTAAAGACGAAAGAAAGGAAAAGTCCGGGTCCTGATGGTATAGGGGGTCGTATTCGTAAGAACTGTGCCCTGCAGCTTGCAGATATCTTCTGTTTTCTTTTTAACATGTCTCTTCAAACCTGTACGGTCCCACAGCTCTGGAAAGACTCTGTCATTGTTCCGATCCCAAAATCCAAGACTGCTCATTCCCTGAATGATTTCAAGCCTGTTGCCCTGACTTCTTTAGTCATGAAGTCATTTGAAAAACTGGTTCACAAGACCCTCTTGTCAAAAGTTGAGGATAATTTGGACCCACTTCAATTTGCTTATCGTTTACATAGAGGGGTGGAGGACGCAACAGGAACTCTTTTAAATAAGGTTTTAGTACACCTTGAATGTGCAAAAACATTTGTAAGATTGCTTTTTATCGACTTTTCATCTGCTTTTAACTGTATCCAGCCCCACATTTTAGCAGAGAAATTACAAAGTCTGTACCGTCTTGACTTCGGCCTCATATGTTGGCTTGTGGACTTTTTAACTGCTCGGTCTCAGAGGGTGAGAGTTAATGGGTGAGTCCTCTCTGATGTCCTTTTGTCCTCTACTGGTTCCGCTCAGGGCTGTGTTCTTTCTCCTCTTTTATTTATTTTATACACAAATGATTGTTGCAGCCATTTCCCTCAGCGTCACATTGTCAAGTTTGCTGATGACTCTGTCATCCTGTCCCTTCTGAGCAGTGATGACCCAGACCCCGGGCCTGTGATTGGGGACTTCACAGAATGGTGTGAGTCTTCCTTTTTAAAACTAAATGTTTCTAAAACAAAGGAGATGATAATCGATTTCAGGAAAAATTCTTCAGTAACAGCTCCCGTGGTCATTGACGGTGAAGCTGTGGAGGTAGTGCAACAATATAAATACCTGGGAACTGTTTTCGATGATAAATTGACCTTTGACCTTCACGTGAATGCACTTTGCAAAAAGGCCCACCAGAGGATGTATTTTTATCGGAAGCTTTGTGGTTTTAATGTTGATTCAACTTTTATGAGAATGTTTTATTCATGTTTTATTGAGTCTATTTTAACCTTTTCCTTCATCTGTTGGTTTGGACTTTTGACCTGTAAGAACAAGCAAACTCTCGGGGATTGTCAGGATGTGCAGCAAAACTGCTGGCATAGACCTAAGGAACCTCGCAGACCTACACAAGGTGAGGTCAGTGAACAAGGCCAGGCAGATTCTGGCAAACCCTGATCACCCACTCCATGACGAGTTCAGGTTGCTTCCATCTGGACGCAGGTTTCTACAACCCAAATGTAGAACAACAGATTTAAAAACTCATTTATCCCAGTAGCAATCAGGTTTCTTAATGCACACTAATTTTAACACTGTTATTTTAATGTCTTATTGTCATGTGTTTTTTTTATGTGTATGTGTGTGTAAGTGCATATGTATGTATGAATCTGTGCACACCTATTGACTGCAAATCTAATTGCCCCTCGGGGATAATAAAGGAATTTGAATCTTGAATCTACCCTGACCCTTACCATCATTCTAACCATAAGCAGCACATGCCTAAATGACACTATTGCAAACAAAGAAGTCAGTCCATTATGTGAGGATAGACGTTGGTTCCTATAAAGAACTAGTGGTCTTGACAAGTTAGGAGATTACAACAGAAAATATTCTAAAATAATAGAAGTACACACACATTCATAACATCTTTATTTATTCCAGCTGACAATTTGTGTGTTGCCTTCTTGTCCATATTCACTTTCAAAATATACTCATAGCAAAAAGAAGAAGAAGAAACACTGAGAAAACTATCTAAAAAAGCTATGTCTGGTCCTCTGGACATTCAAAAAACAAACAAAACAAAAAAAATATTGTAGAAACATTTCGTCTTTCATCTGAAAGACTTCCTCAGGCTGAGGAAGTATTTCGGACGAAAGATGAACCGTTTCTACTTTTTTGTTTTGTTTTGTTTTTTGAATGTCCAGAAGACGAGACTTAGCTTTTTTAGATACTGTTTTAATGCATCGGTCTTGCAGGTCCAAGTCATCTAGTCTAAAATTAGGTCAACAAAGCCTGAGCTAAAACCACATGGTATTTTATATTACATCATTATTAATTTAACTTAAACCAAGCCTAAAGAGGTGTTGGACAACTTTAATGCTTAATTATGAACTAGGAGGATAGGTCCCAGGTGCTGCTCTTAAAACATCTTGAAAAATGAATTACAGTGAAGTGTAGCAGACAAGTTCAATCTTGGCTTTGTTGCAGTCTCCTATCCTGAGCAAGCACAGTGGCAACAGTGGAAAGGAAAAACTCCCTTTTTAAAGGAAGAAACCTCCAGCAGAACCAGGCTCAGGACAAGCGGCCATCTGCTTTGACCGGCTGGTTTGAGAAGACAGAAAGGAGAGACAAACAAACACAGAATGGTAGGTCCAGATGTAGGTGCAGGTCTTCCTGAAAGAAGAACACATCAAGGATAGAAAAAATAATTACAAATACAAAACAGGTTGAGCAGAGCAAGTAAAGACAGTAGCAGAGTGAAAAAGTGTGGTCAGTTTGTCCTCCAGCAGTCTAAAGGCCCAGGCAGAGCTCTGCGTACGGCCTCTACGCGCGTGTTCTGTGCGCACGCGTTCACAGGCACAGCTCTGCGTTTGTTCTCGCGTTAAATGCTTGCGTTTTTTCTCAAAATTCTTGTCGTAATTTGAGCAGCTGCGCGCAGAGCGTTTACCTACGGGAAAAACTGAGGTTGCTGATTGGTCATTTGCTGACACGCCTACTGAATTGATTGACAGGTCGTGTGGGGAAAAAAGCACGGGCTACGCAGCGGTTTTCTGTGTTTATATGTTAATAAAAAGTTCTAAAAAATAAAATAAAAACAGGGAGCGCTGGTCCAGCACACCAGGAAATATTTAGAACCTTGCGCAGCCACGTTGGACATGAGTTTAGTTCGCTCGTGACAAATTCATTCATTTCCTTCTCATCGGAGCAGGAAGCGATGCGATCACTTGACTTTTGGCAAAAAAACAAAAGAAAAGGCCAGATCAAGGATGAAGAAGAGGCATTTAATACATTTGTGTCTCATACAAAACAGTCCGGCGCCGGGCAGTTTATTGAGAGACAACGCGCGCGCGTAAGCGGTCGTAAAATTTGAGCTTTGCGCGTTCGTGCCCTGCGGGGCTACGCTTGTGCCTCTGCGTACGTACGGCGTACAGCGGCGTACAGCCTTACGCAGAGCTCTGCCGGGGCCTTAAGCCTATAGCAGCTCAGGAAACCCAAGCCGACCCTAACTATAGGATTTACCAGGGAAGTCTTAAGCCTAGTTTTAAAACTGAATAATGTGTCAGCCTCACGGACAGCGATTGGAAGTTGGTTCCACAAGAGAGGAGCCTGATAACTGAAATATCTGCCTCCCATTCTGCTTTTGTAAATTCTAGAAACCACAATAAACCTGCAGTCTGAGAGCGAAGTGCTCTGTTAGGAAAATATGGAACAATAAGATCTGTAATATAAGATGGAGCTAGGTTGTTGAGCACTTTGTAGGTTAGAAGTAGGATTTTAAATTATGTTCTGGACTTGACAGGGAGACAATGGAGAGAAGCTGAAACTGGAGAGAGATGATCTCTCCCACTAACTCCAGTTAAGACTCAGGCAGCAGCATTTTGGATCAACTGAAGACCTTTTAAAGAAGTATTTGGACACCCAGATAATAAACCATTACAATAGTCCAGTCTAGATGTGACAAATGCATGAACCAGTACTGTATTTGTGCATCATTTTTAGATAAGATGTTTCTAATTTTAGCTATGTTACGCAGGTGGAAGAAGGCAGTAGTAACTTTTTTAATGTGGGGGATAAAAGACATGTCCTGATCAAAAATAACACCAAGATTTTTAACATTAGAACTGGAGGCCAGATTAATGCCATCTAAGGAGGGTGAAAAACTGAAAAAATTATTCTTAAGGTGCTCAGGTCCTAAAACCAAAACCTCATACTTTTTTTTTTTTTTTTATTTTTTTTTACAAATATTGGACGTTAAACCTGTATAAATAAAGGTTGAATGAATGAATGCTATGGGCCTAATGTTTCTTTGTTTTGTATCATCTTTCTCTGGACCTGAACCTGACCTTTTCCTGGTGCAGATAATCTGGATTTCTCAAGTGCCCAGTTCAACTCTGTCCTTGTAAATGACATATTCAATGGGTCATTTGTATTTTCTACTTGCTGCAATATGCCCCAGTTCCCTAAAATTGTCATTTCTCTTCCTTATTTATCTTTCTTTGCCAATATCATCAGATCTATGAATTTTAACAAATGTGTTTACCATCATTCTTGTCTTCACTCCATCTATCTCCATCCCTTAGTAATGGATATTTATACTGTAGTCCATTTTCTGGAGGGTCCATGGACAACTCACTGTCTTTGTTGATCTCCTATGCATAAATGTCATATGATGTCATTGTATGTTACTGTTTATGTTGCAAGGTCTTTTTTGCTAGGTCTTTTAACCGCGCCCTGGCCAGGACATGTTGTGAGACATGATATTTTTTTATTTCCTCCACCCTCATGTTTTCTTTTCCTCATCTACTCTGTATGTTGTATGTAACAGGTCTGTCTCGCTTGTAGCGGGTGTGTCCGCGAGGCTTAATGGGAACTAATCTGTATAAATAAACGTTGAACTAATTAAATGAATTTTGGTGCAATTCATCTTTCTAATGACTGACCATAACTTAGAAATTTATGTTTCCCTCCCTACTGATAAAAAAAAAACTCCAATAATTTATCTTAGCATTTTTTTTATATATATAGTTAATTTTACATTAGCTTGTCAATTTGTTTTATATTGAATCAGATTCTGAGAGTTACTGTTACGTTTTAATTATTTTAAAGCTTTATTCCAGTTCTTAACTGCTTTACCACATTCTGCTTTATCGGCTATACTACAGTTACATTAAAAAAATCAATGTAATGCCCCTTTGATTTTTTTTCCCCCTTTTATAGATGGCCTCCCTTCTCACCTTATAGCCATCCTCTCACTCCGATTTATTTTTTATTTTTATTTTTTATAGAGAGAAAGGAAAGGAAAGACAGAAAGTAAGACAAAAAATCACAACAATTATCCACAAAAAAGCACAAGGCAAACACACCCAACCTCCGTCTGCAATCCTGCAAAGTACATGACCGAACACAGCAACACATGCATAAAGACTAATAACATTTATAACCTTGCAGTATATTTCCATAAATAAACATACCATACCTACAAATATATACAGTATACATACATATACATTCATATTCATTCATATACCCATCTACATATCTGCATATATCTACATATACATCCCTGCATCCATTTGCGTGTGGTTGTGAGCATGCATAAGTGAAAAAGTTTCCTCCAATAGAACATTCAATAGCAACCGTGAGGCATCAGAGATCCGCCCCCCCAAGGCCCGAGGCAGGCAAAGGGGAAACCAGAGCCCAAGACCCCAAGAAGGACCCCAAGCCCAGAGTCCCCAGGGCCACCCGAACAGGACGAGCCACTCACCAACTCCCCAGATCCGACCAAAGGGGAGAACAGGAGAAGCCCCACCAGTGACTACACACAATGACCCCCCGGGGTCAACAGCGACAAATTCACAGGCCCCCGCCGGAGCCCGCTGCACCGACGTAGCCCCAGGGCCGGTCACCGAGGCCCGGGCACCGGGGACGCCCACCCCTCAGGCCCAACCCGACAGGACCAGAAGACCCGAGCCCCACCAGGCAGCCACCAGGCCGAGCCGACACACGCCCAAGCGCCCAACCCCAGACAGTGAGGGCCCCAAGCATGCCCGCAGGCAAAGGAACACCCACCAGGGGGCACGTGGCAGGAGCGCGACACTGAGTGGCCTCAGTTGTGTCAGAGAGGGGGCAGCCCAAGTCCCAGCCTGACAAACATTCATACACAGACACACTCATTCAGATCCACCCTCATCCTCACCCTCACTCACAGAAAGACAAACAATAACGTTCCATTCACAATCCCGATACACACTCTATACTCCCTAGGTCCAAGACATGTACCTAGCCCCTACATGGGGCAGCCCACATCCAAACCCAGGAGGTAGCCCCATTTGTTCTGGGGTGGAAAGTAGCAGACATCCAAGATCCGGCCCAGCCCGTGCCCTGCCGACAGGACAGGACAGGACACCCGAGCCCAAGCAGCCCCAGGGGGAGCGCAATGCCAGCCCCGCCCACGGCGATCCCCTAGGCCCCGAACCCCCCCATAGTCCAAGACAACACCCGACTACCCATCACCTTACCGG
Source organism: Garcialebias charrua (assembly GCA_038048925.1). NCBI lineage: Eukaryota > Metazoa > Chordata > Actinopteri > Cyprinodontiformes > Rivulidae > Garcialebias > Garcialebias charrua. Next base: position 7,574 of record JBBPBX010042931.1, on the reverse strand, counting down.
ACCCTACCCCCGGAATAGCCGCCAGAGAACCAGGTGGGTCAGAAAAAAAAAGGAAAAAAAAACCTAGACCCCGACACATACACCCCCGTCCCCAAATGTGCTGTTGATGTGTGTTGTTTTAAAGTGCACTTAAAAAGGGAAAGAGAAGGAGCAAAGGCTGGCATTATCAGTTTTCCCTCCACCCCAACTCTAACCCAGGCCCTTACTCTCTAAATGCATAATTGTGAGTGAGCACAAGCACGGTAGGCGAGAATGGTGTCGTCTCGCCACCCATAACCCTAGTACTCACCCCAATTTCCTATATGTGAATTTTATGAGGATGTATATGAATGAATGTCTAAGGTGTATAATAAAATTGAGTCCCAGGTGGTTCTGAACAACAGAGATGTAAAAATGTCGCAGCACACCTGAGCCTCAAATCCCTACATGTATTAATTTGAAATGAAGAGGGTGGAGGCGCGTGGTGAGGGATGGGGAGAAAATAACTGCAGGAACAATGTTCCCGCAGCGAGTCAGCTCCCCCTCTGACCCTGCATACCCCCCAGTTCGCCAACGTCCACCCAAGGATCAAAGCCAAACACCTCTCCGACCTCCAGGCTCATTGAGCCCCAGACCAGAGATGGACACGGCCACGAGGGCCACCAGCAGCAGGACCAACAGCCCACACCCACCAGGGCCGCCAAATTTGTGTGTAAATTTGTATTAAATAAAAACTTTCAAAGGTATAATCATTCCTCTTTCTTATTTTAATGAATGACATTTAACTCTGCATGTCATCCCTGAAATTCTGACGCACAGAATCACAAGTCCAAGTGTGAACTGTGTCACAGAGTAAACACAATAAAAACATGTACAGTATTATCTGCAGCATTGTTCATTAAACTGGCTCAACACTATTAATGTAATACAGAAAATATACATATGGTAGTCACACTTAATGATGTTGTAGAGTCTACAACATCATTAAGTGTGACTACCATATGTAGACCATTGCATTATGTAATACATTCAGCAAGTACTTCTACTTTTAATACTTTATTTTTTTAAAGCAAGTATTTACTTTTACTTAAGTAAAAAAGTGATTGTGGTACTTCTACTTACTAGAGTACATTTTTGTCTGCTTCTTTGTACTTTTACTTAAGTACAGTGTTTGAGTACTTTCTCCACTACTGCCAGTTTGGCAGGAGAAATGGCTAATGTATAGAAATGTCAGGGGAATTTTGATCAAGGTCAAAGATGTTTGTCACTAACTAATGTTAACTGCCCACGAGCCGTGTGTTTGAGTTAGCAGCGAGAGCTGAACGAAGCTGCATGTGCAGCTCGTACTCCAAGGTCACCTCCAAGTCTGGAGGAAGACTGCTATGCAAGTATTATAAAAACAATCCTGGCACACTGTCCGTTGCAGATTCTCATGATGGGGCTTTAAGCATGTAACTTTGAAACATCTGTTTCATGACCATCTGCCCTTGCAAATAAACTGGGTTTAAAAAAAATCCTGTCATCATGTGTGGCTCCTTTTAAGTAAGTAAGATAATGATATTTTTTACCCAGCAAGAAAGTCAAAAGGATCATAATTTGTGTGCTGAAATGGCCTCTGGTGTCTGATGAACGCTTAGATTCACCATCAGGGATCTGATAAGCTCCAATGTGAGAACAGCACACTAGCACACAGTTGAGAAGCTAAATATAAGTGTTAATCAACATATATGTTTTGCTTTTTCATATTGGGAAATATTACTTTACATACTTACTTGTACATTAGTTATCTATTCAGTTCTGTACTGCATCAAATCTAGGCCAAATTATTTAAAACAAATAATTCCTTTTTTTTTTTCATAACCCCTTTCCACATTAGTAGCTATGGAGGAAAAAATATAATGCACCAATAAATACAAATTTCTAATGATAATTTTTTTTATTGTGTTCAAAGATTCCCCATAGATATAACTAAAGCAGTAAAAGATGAGTGTTTGGTCACACAAAGCTCCTAAAGTTATAGTACTTTTAAAGCTTGACTTAAAATCCCACGTGTTTAAGTTTTTATTTTATTTTAAGTTTTATTCTTTTATTGTCTATATATTAATGTGAAAGACACTTTGATTATCAGTTAAGGAACAATGTTGCACCAAAAGCAAATAAATAAATGTTACTTTGAAAAATGCGCAAACTTAATTTAGACTCTAGGAGTCTAAATCATGAATATAGACTTATACATAATTTTGTCCGTCTTTTTTCATTAGCAGATTATTTCTGAGAAAACTGCAGATTTTTCCATTTAAGTGAACCTGAAATTTTAACTGTTATGACTGTACTTGAGATTATGACTTTTACAATACAATGATTCATTTAAAAACATAAAAGTGAAGTACAAAGTAATACACAGTGAAGAAAGCTATCTAACAGAATGGGATCATCAACATTGTCCTGCAGGACAGACCACCAACAGTTTCCATTTTAATGTAAAATAAACACTTTAAAGCAGCTTTTACAAATGACTGGACACTTTCAATTAATGCCATTTTCACCTTTTTCAAAAGTAAAAGATGTGACTTTCTCCTTTAACTGATGATTCTGACGTTTATTTCCAGTTTGAACACATCAGAGCCAGAACCAGAAAATAAAGTACTAAAGTCTGCAGCCACGCCCTTTATTGAGTTCTACTGAAAAAAAAAAATAGAAGATATTTTATGTGAGGAGACATTTCCAAGTGACACCATAAGGCATCTGATGGTGCCACCATAAACCCATTACAGTATTAACCTTCCCAGTAGGTTGTGGCCAAGAATAAAAGTCATTTTTGATTTATAGCTGCAGTCTTATGCTCACTAATAAAAGCAAAAATTATTTAAAAAATGCTGATTTTTAAAAGATAAATAAATTTCAGAAGTGTGGCACAACTGGTAGAGCTGCTGCCTCTCAGCGAGCAAGTCCCTGGTTCAAATCCCAGTCCGGGGGCCTTTCTGGGTGGAGTTTACATGTTCTCTTTGTGCATGCATGGGTTTTCTCTGGGTACTCCAGTTTCCTCCCACAGACTAAAAACATGCATGTTAGACTGATTGGTAACTCTAAATTGTCTAGGTGTGAGTGAGAGGGTGAATGTTTGTTTCATTTGTCTCTATGTCCCTGTGATGGACTTGAGACCTGATGTCCCTCGCCCCTCGCACAGCTTGCTGGATATGAGCACCGGTTCTCCCCGTGACCCAAAATGGAAGAAGCGGGTATAATGGATTGATGGATGGAAATTTCAGAAGTCATTTTGTTATATTGTTATACCAGAGTCAAGCTCAGAAGCATTTTTGCTCATAGTCAATTGTAAAACCAAACACAAATCAACCCCAACAAAGGATCTATCATAAACTCTTTATTGTAGAGATACTACAGTTCTGGTTCATGATTTTGTAAAAATATGTTTTACCATGAGAATAAAGCTGAGCTCAGTGTTAGAGCAGTATATATGTAAATAAAGGTTGAACAAATATGTGTTATGCAACTTTTTCTGTTTGTCTGCAAATAAAAGCAGATTAAGGTTGTTAAACTGTTGGGTCTATCAACATTTTACTTTTCACTCTTAGTCAATCTAATTTTTTTACTTACTTTTAGCTGTGAATAACCAAGTTTACATATGATTTGATATCACAGGAAATAAAATAAAAATATCTGAAAAGTTACTCACCATACAAGCCATAAAAGTGACTAGAGCTGCAACACGGACCATGATTCCTGAGAGTCAGAGTCGTCACTTGTAACTTAACGGAGCGTACGGGGATCACCGTTGTCCTCCTGGGAGACACCTCAGACAGAAAGAGAGGACTCTCTGCAGTGTCCAACTTTGTCCCTCCTCTCCTATCATCTGTCTGTCCAAGAATGGGCAGGGTTGGGAATAAAAAAAAAAAACTTTTTCACAGATTGGACGTCATTACGCCTGTGATGTCACACTTGTCTTATCTGGTCTGATGTAGCAGCTGACCAATGGCAGCAGCAGAAGATCAATTTCTCTATTAGATCATTAACATGGGAGCACGGGTTGCTGGGGTGATTCAAAGCAGCTTGGTGAAACTATTTGGGGAGATCCAAAAATAAGCAGCCACTCCTTGTTCTTCTCTAAGATCCATGAAATCACAACTTCTGAATCTTTAGTTCATTTTGGTGATGACAGACAAACTTAAAGTGGTTGATATGTAGCAGCTAGCAGCAGTATAAAAGTGGATTATTTTTCGTCATCCGCCACCAAAGGCGAAAGAATAATAATATTTTATGTGTGTGTCTGTGTTGTGTTAGCAAAATATCTCATGCATTATTGGACACATTTAAAAGAAAAACTCAGAAAGTGTGCAATTTAAAATGGCTGCAACAGCCAGCTGGATATAGAAAACATAACAATCAATGGCTATAAATGAATTGATGGACTTTCTGCTTATATTTGGTGTGGTAGTACCTGAGAGTCATTCACAACACATACTCAAAGCACAACACATATTTTCATTCATTCATTCATTCATTCAACCTTTATTTATACAGGCTAGCCTCGTTGAGTCACGGGGACTCATTTACAAGAGGGACCTGTCTCACTCACACCAAACAACCATCCACTCTCACACTCACACCTAGGGTCAATTTAGAGTCACCAATCAGCCTAACAAGCATGTTTTTTGGTCTGTGGGAGGAAACCGGAGTACCCGGAGGAAACCCACGCATGCACGGGGAGAACATGCAAACTCCACCCAGAAAGGCCCCGGACCGGGATTTGAACCGGCAACCTTCTCGCTGAGAGGCAGCAGCTCTACCAGTTGTGCCACCGTGCTGCCCAAAATAAAAATTTTCTTAAAATTTTTCATTAGCTGTTGGTGTCAGCCTTGTTTGTCTGTTAGCAAAATATACTAAAAAAAACTACAGGTTGGGTTTGAATAAAACTCTCAGAAAGTCATCACGTGATGAGGGCCAGCACACCTCATGAGATCCATAACACCATTTAGGTTTGACCAACCATAACTTGTGTATCATAATAAGATGATAGCCTAAATCTCTGCTGTGAAATGCAGTGGGTAATATGCATTCCGTCAAAGAATGCTAGCCCTTTAATTATTTATTGTTGCCAGGGAGTTGTGTGTTCAAATGTGCAAAACACTACACTGAACATGACCTTTAGACCCTCATATACCTACAGTTGTAATGGTGCAGCATGAGTTAGTGAATGACTTGCTCAACACACCGAGCCGCTTCCCAACAACTTTTTTTTTTTTTTTACCTGATACTGAACGGCTGATAGCCGTTGCAGGAGACAGCAAGATAAACCATTTCCTGGATCATATTTTTTTCCATTTAGGACCACCATCTTTGCTGTTATCTCGTGTCAAGGTCATGGCCAAGATAAAGCTAACGGTCCAGGTTATACCACAGGATCATCTAAAGGCCAAGGTGCAGAGACCCATTGAAATGTGTGATAAACAGAGATGGTGAGAAAGACAAGAAGAATTGGGCCAGAATTGCTGATGTTCTTTGTTTTTATCATATGCTGATAAAGTTGCTGTACTCTATAGACATTTGCAACTTGGAAAAAAAGACTATAAACTGCTTTAGACATAAATAATATTAAAATTATTGCAGAACTGAACTTTGTTTTTTGCCAATTCTTCAGTTTTCAAGATGATTTTGATGTTTTTTGCTAATAGAAAATGAATATATAAAGATGTTAGAATGGTCTAAATGATGAGGTTATTTTGATGTTTTATCGTTAAGATTTATTTGTTGTGTCTTTGCTGTGTTTCTACAACCACTCAAAAAATGATCCTCCCTCGTGTCTTTCTGAGTGATGTCTCTGTCCAAAGGAACTCACTCCAATTGTAATCACGTGAACGTGTTGCAGCTCAGATGTACAGTAATTTAAAATTCTTACTGACACACATGGATTTGTTTGTATGGTTCAGAAAGTTCCCAGAAGAGTGAAAAGTAATACAGATGGTTAGATTTATCTATATCCATCCATCCATCCATTTCCGTCCGCTTATCCGGGGTCGGGTCGCGGGGGTAGCAGCCTAAGTAGGGAGGCCCAGACTTCCCTCTCCCCAGCCACATGGAGCAGCTCCTCTGGGGGAATCCCAAGGCGTTCCCAGGCCAGCCGAGAAACATAGTCCCTCCAGCGTGTCCTGGGTCTTCCTCTGGGTCTCCTCCCGGTGGGACATGCCCGGAACACCTCCCCAGGGAGGCGTCCAGGAGGCATCCTAACCAGATGCCCGAGCCACCTCAACTGGCTCCTCTCGATGTGGAGAAGCAGCGGCTCTACTCCGAGTCCCTCCCGGATGACTGAGCTTCTCACCCTATCTCTAAGGGAGAGTCCAGACACCCTGCGGAGAAAACTCATTTCAGCCGCTTGTATCCGAGATCTCGTTCTTTCGGTCACAACCCAAAGCTCATGACCATAGATGAGGGTGGGAACATAGATCGATCGGTAAATTGAGAGCTTTGCCTTTTGACTCAGCTCTCTCTTCACCACGACAGACCGGTACAGAGCCCGCTTCACTGCGGATGCTGCACCTATCCGCCTATCGATCTCACGCTCCAGTTTTCCCTCATTCGTGAACAAGACCCCGAGATACTTAAACTCCTCCACTTGGGGCAGGACCTCCTCCCCGACCCGGAGAGGGCATGCTACCCTTTTCCGGCTCAAGACCATGGCCTCGGATTTGGAGGAACTGATCCTCATCCCGGCCGCATCACACTCGGCTGCAAACCGCTCCAGCGAAAGCTGTAGATCACGATCTGATGAAGCCAATAGGACCACATCATCTGCAAAAAACAGAGAAGCGATTCTAAGGCCACCAAAACGGATCCTCTCAACACCTTGGCTGCGCCTAGAAATTCTGTCCATAAAAGTTATGAACAGAATCGGTGACAAAGGGCAACCTTGGCGGAGTCCAACTCTCACTGGAAACGAGCCTGACTTACTGCCGGCAATGCGGACCAAGCTCTGACACCGGTCGTACAGGGACCTAACAGCCCATATCAATGGGCCTGGTACCCCATACTCCCGGAGTACCCCCCACAGAACCCCCCGAGGGACGCGGTCGAATGCCTTTTCCAAGTCCACAAAGCACATGTAAACTGGTTGGGCAAACTCCCACGTACCCTCCAGGACCCTGCTGAGGGTGTAGAGCTGGTCCAGTGTTCCACGACCAGCACGAAAACCACACTGCTCCTCCTGAATCCGAGGTTCGACTATCCGACGGACCCTCCTCTCCAGAACCCCTGAATAGACCTTACCAGGGAGGCTTAAGAGTGTGATCCCCCTATAGTTGGAACACACCCTACGGTCCCCCTTTTTGAATAGGGGAACCACCACCCCAGTCTGCCAATCCAAGGGAACTGCCCCCGATGTCCACGCGATATTGCAGAGTCGCGTAAGCCAACACAACCCCACAACATCCAGAGCCCTAAGGAACTCAGGGCGAATCTCATCCACCCCTGGAGCCCTGCCACCGCGGAGCTTTTTAACCACCTCGGTGACCTCAGCTCCAGAGATTGGAGAGCCCGACCCAAAGTCCCCAGGCTCCGCTTCCTCAGTGGAAGACGTGCCAGTA
>JBBPBX010042930.1:0-28165 GCA_038048925.1 Garcialebias charrua | reverse complement strand
TGGTGCATGCACTGCATCCTGCCGCAAGAGCCTCCAGCGCATCGTGAAAGCAGCTGAGAAGATCGTCGGCACCTCCTTGCCCTCACTGCAGGACTTACACAGCAAACGCCTCACTCGGAAAGCCCACCGCATGGCAGGTGATCCCACACACCCACTACACAGCCGCTTTAGACTGCTGCCATCAGGGAGGAGACTGAGGAGTCTCCAGGCTCGTACCAGCAGACTGAGAGACAGCTCTGTTCATCAGGCAGTCAGAATGCTAAACACTCTGCCTGCTCTGCCTCCCCTCCCATTTGAACTGCCTTAACACAAAAAACTTTCTCACACATTACCACTCAACACAAAGTTTTTAACACTGGACTCTGTGTCATCAAACGGGTTATTCACTAAACTCTCGGTCATGTGTTCATTCAGTTTGCACTACTTCTCATATTTGCACTAATGTTTGTATTACATTACTGCCTATAGTCATACTACTGTTTACATTCACTGTTTACATTTATTAATACTGTTTACATTTATTACTACTGCTTTACATTTATTACTACTGTTTACATTTACACTACTTTTATCTACACTACTGCAGATACATATACAGCATTCTCTGACTAGCCTTATCTCCACCATCACCCTCAGCACTGGCTCTCCTCAGGGATGTGTGCTGAGCCCTCTTCTGTTTACTCTGCTCACATATGATTGTACAGCCACACATCCAGGCTGTCATATTGTTAAGTTTGCAGATGATACAGCTGTGGTGGGATGCATCACAGATAATGATGAATCCAGCTACAGACAGGAGGTGGAACATCTGGAGAGTTGGTGCAAAGAGAATAACCTTCACATGAATGTGAAGAAGACGAAGGAGATGATTGTGGACTTCAGAAGGAACAAACACACCCACACCCCACTGTATATAGGTGGATCTGCGGTGGAGGTGGTCTCCAGCTACAAGTACCTGGGTGTACACTTGAATGATAACCTCAGCTGGAGCAATAACACCACCAGCCTGATCAAGAAAGGTCATCAGAGACTCTACTTCCTCAGACGGCTGAGACGAGCTGGTCTGAGAAGCTCAGTCCTCACCTCGTTCTACAGGTGTGCAGTGGAGAGCGTCCTGTGCTCCAGCATCAATGTGTGGCATGGAGGCTGCACAGTTGCAGAGAGGAAAGCTCTACAGAGAGTGGTGAAGGCTGCACAGAAGTCTGTGGGAGTCAGTCTCCCCACCATCACAGACATTTACACCTCCAGATGCAGAAAAAGAGCCACCTGCATCATGAAAGACCTCACTCACCCAGCACATTCACTCTTTGCACCACTCCCCTCGGGACGGAGGTTGAGGAGCATCAAATGTAGAACCACTAGACTGAGGAACAGCTTCTACCCTGAGGCTGTCAGACTCATGAATAAATAAATAATAAGAATAAACACTGCAAAATGTCACATCATGTTGATACTGATCTGTTTCTTGTTGCTGCGTTCATCTGTGACCATCTGCTCATAATGACTCATGTTCGTGCTGCTGTTTATAATGATGTTTTTCTACTACATTAGGGCTTAGTGTATTACTAGTTGATGTTTCTCTTAGTTAATCCTAGATGTTATTATTGTTTTTCTCTTGCATTTGTTGTTGGATGTAACTGGGACCCTGTGTACATAATCTCGTTTTCATCACATGTACTACATGCGGCGCAAATGACAATAAAGACTCTCTGACTCTCTCTGACTCTGAAATACATTCAGATAATCCTCCTTTAAAACATGGAGCGAGAAATCTGGTGATCTAACAAAATACTTTCAGCTAATCCTCCTTTTAAAACATGGAGCGAGAAATCTGGTGATCCAACATGTGTTCACATATAGACAACTTCAGTGTTGTTTCAGAAACAGTTCTCAACCATCATTAGCAAAGCACATCCATCATAAACAGTTCTCAACCATCAGGAGCAATTGACATCCATCATAAACAGTTTTCAACTATCATTATCAAATCACATCATCAGGAGCAATTGACATCCATCAGAAACATGTTGCAACCATCATGTATGAAAAACCAGTGCCTTAGTGTACAGTCCAGGAACTTTAAAAAGCTAGAAGCAGCACAAAAATAATAATAATAATAATAATGTCCTTTTCTGTCATCTGTGTATGTTTCCCATACACAGACGAAATTCGTCTCTGCATTCAACCCAACCACCACCAGGTGGTGCAGTGAGCAGCCATAGAAAGCGCCCGGGGAGCTGGAGAATTAGGTGTGCACTCATAGACAGCATAGAAAAGAAAATTCCCTTACTTTGATTGAAGTGGAGGTAGACAGGCTTATTAGGTGGTTCTCATGTTCAAACATGGATCAGATGGAACTGCTTAGCCATTGAGCAATGATTCAACCATGGATGATGGGTACATGGGAGTCCAGATGTGAGTTCAGGTCAGGTGTGTGGTCCTGATGAGAGCAGGTCTGTCCATCAGGACAGGTGTGTTTTCCTGTTTTATCAGCAGTCATTGATGTGGATACATGTCAGGGTTAGGCACAAGGTGTTGATGTACAGGTAATGAATGGAGAGGAGCAGCAGGAGGTAGTAGGATGGTGAGGAGAGAGCAGAGGACACAGGTCTGTCCATGAGGTCAGGCGCAGCAGGTGTTGTCTGTTGAAAGAAACACAAACAATTAACATGTGAAGTTAAAGCACGGTCATGACCTGCAATAAAAACATAAAACACACAACAGAAAACAAGTTCAACTCACTGTTAGGCACAAGGTGTTGACGCACAGGTGATGGAAGGAGAGGAGCTGCAAGAGGCAGGAGGAGAGGACACAGGTCTGTCCATAAAGTCAGGTGCAGCAGGTGTAGTCTGTTGAAAGAGACACAAACATGAACATGTGAAGTTAAAGCAGGGTCATGACCTGCAATAAAAACATAAAACACAGACAGAAAACAAGTTCAACTCACTGTTAGGCACAAGGTGTTGACGCACAGGTGATGGAAGGAGAGGAGCTGCAGGAGGCAGGAGGAGAGGACACAGGTCTGTCCATGAGGTCAGGCGCAGCAGGTGTTGTCTGTTGAAAGAAACACAAACAATTAACATGTGAAGTTAAAGCACGGTCATGACCTGCAATAAAAACATAAAACACAGACAGAAAACAAGTTCAACTCACTGTTAGGCACAAGGTGTTGACGCACAGGTGATGGAAGGAAAGGAGCTGCAGGAGGCAGGAGGAGAGGACACAGGTCTGTCCATGAGGTCAGGCGCAGCAGGTGTTGTCTGTTGAAAGAAACACAAACAATTAACATGTGAAGTTAAAGCACGGTCATGACCTGCAATAAAAACATAAAACACAGACAGAAAACAAGTTCAACTCACTGTTAGGCACAAGGTGTTGACGCACAGGTGATGGAAGGAAAGGAGCTGCAGGAGGCAGGAGGAGAGGACACAGGTCTGTCCATGAGGTCAGGCGCAGCAGGTGTTGTCTGTTGAAAGAAACACAAACAATTAACATGTGAAGTTAAAGCACGGTCATGACCTGCAATAAAAACATAAAACACAGACAGAAAACAAGTTCAACTCACTGTTAGGCACAAGGTGTTGACGCACAGGTGATTGAAGGAAAGGAGCTGCAGGAGGCAGGAGGAGAGGACACAGGTCTGTCCATGAGGTCAGGCGCAGCAGGTGTTGTCTGTTGAAAGAAACACAAACAATTAACATGTGAAGTTAAAGCACGGTCATGACCTGCAATAAAAACATAAAATACAGACAGAAAACAAGTTAAACTCACTGTTACGCACAAGGTGTTGATGCACAGGTGATGGAAGGAGAGGAGCTGCAGGAGGAAGGAGGAGAGGACACAGGTCTGTCCATGAGGTCAGGTGTAGTAGGTGTTGTCTGTTGAAAGAGACACAAACAATTAACATGTGAAGTTAAAGGTTCACTATGTAATTTCTGCAGGACGCTGGGACTTAGAAATATTTTCATCAGGTAAAAGCATTCTGCTCCCTCCCCCTCAGAGCCATATATGACTCTGAGGAGGAGCCACAGTCCGTTCTCTGTTGAACTTGAGTTCTGCAGCTCCGCCCCCTGCTGTGTGTCCGCTCGGAGCACTTCAATATTCTGTGATTATATGTTAATAAAACGTTTTAAAAATATAATAAAACCATGGAGCACTTGTCCAACAACACAAAAACCAGCAGAAATCAGCAGAGCTTCACGCAGCAACGTTGGACATGATTTAATTTGCTCGTGACTTCCTCATGTCTGTCAGTCGATGTCTGGTATGTCTGGAATGTTCCGCCCCCACTACATGTCCTGTGGCAGACGCTGCGAAGTTCTGTGATTATATGTTAATATAACGTTCTAAAAAATATAATAAAAACATGAATCACTCGTCCAACAACACAAAAACACCCTGAAATCAGCAGAGCTTCACTAGCCACTTTGGACATGAATTAATTCGCTCGTGAGTCGTGACAAATCAATTTCCTCATTCCTGTGAGTGAAGGATGAAGCGATCACTTGACTTTTGGCAAAAAAACAAAATAAAAGTCCAGCTCTGGGATGAAGAAGGGATATTTAATACATTTGTGTCACATACAAATCAGTCCTGCATCGCTTTGCAATCCTTTGAATGAGAATGTGCGCGGCGCTGAGGCTGGGACAGGCGGGGGCGTGGGTTGGGGCGTGACAAACAACTCTGTTTTTATTGGCTGGTCATTGTCCGGGTCACTCTGTGTTTTTAGTGTTTTTATAAATGCTGATAGAGAAGCAAGGGGACTATAGTTTTTTTCAGAGATTACTTTGTCTAACATCAGTCTGTCAGTAGATAGTGACAGAGTGAAGAAATATGTTAAAAATATATTGTTTGAAAAGTTACAGACTACATTACAAAGTTACATAGTGCAGCTTTAAAGGGACTGTGTTACATGTTCATGAATCTGAATCCATCCTATAAAAAGGAGTATGAAAAAGCCTTCAGGTTGGAAGAGGATAAATTTAAAATACCAAGGTGGTGTAAGGAAAAGTCCAAGTTGGTGTGGCAACGTGAGGAGAGGCCCAAGGTGGTGTGAAGAGAGACCTGCAGTGGCGTAGCTGGAGGCCAGAGGTGGCATGAGGAGAGACGTATGGTGGCGTGAGGAAAGGTCTGAGGTGCTGTGAGGAGAGACTTGTAGCGGAGTGAAGGGAGGCCTGAGGTGGTGTAAGGAGAAGCCAAAGGTGGTGAAGAGAGGCCCAAAGTGGTGTGAGTAGAGGCAAACAGAGTTGCTGCAGATGTCGAGGCCCAAGTTGAAGTAACCACGCCAAATGAGATAAGTGAGACCAGTGACGGGACCTGCCAGCTTGGACGATGTTAAGCCGGGATTGTGCGAGTCATGCCGAGCAGGCTTGGGAAGGGAGGGTACTGTAGCAATGAAAAACATGGAGGAGATGAAAAAATCTCTGAACTTCATGTCTTCTGAACTAACTAGGTTTGCTTCTCAGCAGGAACGATTGATTGAAAATACATGAAATGACAAAAGAAATACAGGTAGTCCCCGACTTACGAGCGAGTTCCGTTCCTGCGAGGTGCTCGTAACACGAAAATTCGTAAGTTGGAACACGAAGCACGTGTTCTCGTAAGTCCGGATTTTCGCTCGTAAGTTGGAACATTTATGCTAGCGCTACTACGAACACTCGTTTTTCATCAAAAACGTTCATATTAGTTCATAAACATGGTCGGAAACGTGTTTCCAAACGGTTAGCTAACACACTTTCATCTAAAAACACAAAAAAGTGCTGTATTTTTTACAAATTTACTTCTCTTTCGCCAGCTCGTAAGTCCGGGCGCTCGTAGGTCAGAGCGCTCGTAAGTCGGGGACTACCTGTAGTTGAATCGAAGCAAAGAGTTGATCATTTGAAACAATATGAAAGAAGATATGATTTAGTTATAACTGGACTAAAAACAAAGCAGAGATCATATGGATGGGTTGCTTCAGGTGCGAAGACAAGAGGACAGTCCACAAGAGGAACTGACAACACAAGCCCTATGCAATATTGAAGAGGTTAGACTCATTGCTTTGTAATATTTAGCTTCAAACATTATTTTTACCACATCTGTTTCATTATGGATTTAATATCTTAGTGAACCTTTAGTTAACCCTAGTCACGCCATCTCTGAGGGAGAGCCCATCAACCCTTTGGACACTGTTCTATGTGACCAAATGTTCTGCATGTTTTAGTTGTATCCTTGTTTAAAACAATTAAATTACCTACCGTAAAAACCAGTGTATAATACGCTGTATTTTTGCTCATTTGAATGTCCTGCATATTAAACACCAAAGAGTATTATTTATGGATTTTTTCCCCATATTTTTAGACCCATTTTTCGCTCTGATTCTTCGTTTTTCATTTTTGGCAAAAATGGTGCAGTACCAGTTTCGGCCGCTATACGGGCGCTGTAGGCAGCAGCCAGCAGAGGACTCATGCCTCATCCTCACCAAACGCATCAAAATGCTCCCAATGCTCTGTGTTTGCTGCTTGTCAACAGATGTCTGTCCCCACCGAACATGTCTGCAGAAGCGCAGTGGGAGGAGCGTGTGGCTCCCTTCCCGGTCAGATCCGTGTTGTTTTTATGTACACTGGGCAGATAAAATCAGCTTCACGTAACACTTGAGTGGGTTTTCTACGAGCCAAACTGCAACTCCAAAAGTCTTTGTTGAGATTAAAACGTTTTTTTTTATGTTTGGGGTGATGTACGCTCGAGTGGACAGCAGCAACTTTAAAAATGCCAGGTTTTCCTACCGGAGGCTGGTTTCGTCCACAGAAAGTCCCGTCGTCGTTGCGTCATCACAATAGCAGAGTCTCTCCCGAGTGGTTGCTGCGACGCTACGAGCAGCAGAAGCAAGAATATTCTGGCTTCCTGCTGCTCGACTGCCGGGTGCTGCTGCGCTGCTTGAAATGCTGAAGACGCGCCGCGTCACGCCCCGCTGCTCCAAGATGCGCAGCCACATAGACTTTCAATGTAAAGTGTCTGCTTCGGCTCCGCAAAAAGTGTTTGGTGAGGATTCAGCATCAGAGAGTGAAGACAGGGTATATGCAGAAATTCCAGAGTTGAATTTAATACCTTTTAATACCTTTTTAATACCATCAAAATATTTTTTAATGCCATCACGGCACCGAGCTGTAACCGTAGCGGCAACCTGTTGTACTTCAGTTTAGAGCAACTAATTGTAAGTGATAGATTACTGTCATTTTCTTCCTAAACTTTGGTAGTAAATGTAGTTTTATAACAATTACTGGATACATCAATTTGCTTCTTGCCTCAATAAAAGCACTGACCTACTTGTTATTTAAATCTAACCCAAGAGAAAAAGTTTAATTGTTCCCACATGTCATGAACGGCTGGGACATATCACCACACCACACATAACATATCTCTAATGGCAAACAAAAAACTGTAAACTTGAAAACAGAACAGTTTAGTTAAAATAATTCAACACTGAACACATGCATAATTCAAAAAGAGAGGTAGAAAAATAATAACTACTGTATTTTTCATCATTTAAGTTGCAGTTTTTTGCATAATTTACATGCCTTGCAACTTATAGGACGAAGTGACATATTTATAGATTTTTTCCCATATTTATAAACCATTTGACTGAAATATGACAGTTTCATTCATTCTGACTGAAAAGAAAAAAAAACAGTTCATGATATCTATTGTAGTAATGTTGTATGGCATGCTGTTGTATCATGTAATAGGTAAACGTGCCTATAATGACAAATTAAAAAAAGTTCAAGACAAAAACAACTGGACTTTATTTATTATACTATTTATTATACTATTATACTATACTTTGTTTTTTTTATTGCACTTTTTAGAATTCACCATGTCCTGGATGACTGAGAATCTTCACTAGCTATTAATGACCCAATCGGCCTGCCATACTCTCCCCACCTCTCTGCTTGAACCTTCAATCCAGCAGCAAGCTGCACCACGGTGGCGAAATGCAGCTAATTTGACCATTAAAGTGCATTTATTAAGAAAATGATGGACAGAAAAACACCTCTGCTATAATTTCGAGCTAACAAATAATTGTTTAGGTAATTTTCTTGTTAAATGACGGCGAAACGAGCCGCGCTCCTTTTTCCTGTTTTCACCGCTGAGCGATCACGGTGCACACAGGCAGCGACACTTTTTTTTTTTTAATAAAGCCGATTTAACCATTAAAGTACATTTATTAAGAAAACGTTAGACTGAGACACACCTTTTGCTATAATTTCGAGCTAACAAACAATTGTTTAGGTACATTTCTTGTTAAATGTCGGAGGATAAAGCCGTGATCCTTTCCTGTTTCTTTTTACAGACATGATACCAGCTGTAGGTGCGCGCGCACACTGACTGACGATATGACGTCTTTGTTTTAGCTAAGGTCCTACTTGGAACATAAAATTAGAAAAGATAAATAAATTCACAGACCTTTTTTTAGACGACAGAACAAGAAAAATATAGTTGTGTAGGTTTTAAAAAATTAATACCTCGTCAGATGACGTTTATTACTTTTTAATACTTTTTAATGGCCTTAATTTGTGTTAATTTCATTTACTACCTTTTAATACCTTTTACAACCCCGCGGATACCCTGATATAACAAATACTGTAAATTATACTAAATTCAAGCATTTTTCACATATCAATTTTCCATGTTTTTCTTAAGACAATGTTCAGCTAAACGTCTTATTACGCTACCAAAGGGTTTAATAGTTTTCTCACACAGCACTGTTGTGTAATGTGTGGTTAATTTTAATTTTCAAAAAGACATCTATCAATGACTCATTAGCTCTGTGATATTTGTGGAATGATTTACTGCCAGTATGAGGTCTGACCAGTCAACCGTAGGGCAGTGAAGGATTTTTCTTCTGTCAATTTCTGCTGTAATTTAATATCTAAATTTTCTGTGATCAATGACAATGTATGCAACATTTTGCATGTGATGAATGAGTACAAAAAAATAAGAGATCAAAGACAGTAATAAAGTATAAAAGCTTGACGGTTTGACAAGACAGACCCATAAAGTGACAGTGAGGAAAACAATGAAGAATGAAGTTATGACAGTGTGCTACAGACTGTCAGGCTGATATATCATGTGGAGAACTCAAGAATTGTAGTGGCAGTGATGCTTGGGTGCAAGCAAAAACATCTTCACATAAATGCAGTGCTGGGCAACGCTAATCCAAAAATTAGTTCCGCTATTTCTAAAGCACTTATTAATTTATTTAGGTCCGCAATTTCAAAAGCACTAATGTCTTATGAAAATTAGGGGAAGCT
Organism: Garcialebias charrua; assembly: GCA_038048925.1. Lineage (NCBI taxonomy): Eukaryota > Metazoa > Chordata > Actinopteri > Cyprinodontiformes > Rivulidae > Garcialebias > Garcialebias charrua. The sequence continues at coordinate 18,875 of JBBPBX010042930.1, read as the reverse complement.
AATTCTAATCCGCTATTTAAATTCAACAATTGGTAGCAGCAAGTTATGCAATATTTGCACTACACTGCCAACTAGCGGTGCATGAACTGTTATACAGTAAGTTGTTTGAGTTTCAGAGTATTTAGTTTGGTTCTCTTCAACAGGTTTGACAAGGACAAAATGTACCCATTCCAAAGTCTGTTAGCTAAACTGCTGACATATTTGGCTGTTTTTTTTTTTTTGTTACTTTTAGTACCACTAGATCGCATGTGTCAAACTCAAGGCCCGTGGGCCAAATCCGGCCTACCATAACCGTTTCTGTGGCTCTCTACACCCTAGAACTTCAAGATAACAGTTGTAAGCATGTTGCTCTCAGGTGGTGGGTCCCCATCCCTACACTCCCTGGTCTCTCTGTTAATTGTCTTGCTTATCTCCTCCATTTTGTTGTCCAGGTGTTTGTGATTGTCATGCTGTGTGTTCATGTACCTGTATATAAAGTCAGGGATTTTTTAATTGATAAAGCTCTGTATATGTTGTATAACACAATCATTGTTCCACATTTAATCTATTGTATTGAGGTTTGGGGAAAAGCGTGCAAAACAATTACAAAGCCTGTTTTTATTTTACAAAAGAGAGCTGTAAGAGTAATCACCAGAAAACATTTCAGTCACCCATCAAACACCTTGTTTCTTCAGCTAAATTTATTGAAATTCCAGGAATTGGTAGAATATAGTATTTTATCAGTTATGTATAGGGCTCATAATAACACATTACCTTTAAATATCCAAAGAAATTTTATAAAAAGACAAAGTTATTACAATCTCAAAGGGACAGAGATATTCATCAAACCACAATTCAGAACCAGCTTAAAGGGACGGTCTACCTCAATTCAGGGAGTTCGATTGTGGAATGTTCTGGAGAGTGATGTTAAAAATGCAAAATCAATGTATACATTTAAGAAAAAGGTCAAAAAGGACTTGCTCAAAAACTATATATGATGTAACTTAGTGTGTTTGTGTATTACACTTATGTTGTACTTATGATGTAGCTTAGTGTTTGTGTATTACAGTTAGAAAAATTAAGTAGAGTTATTCATTTTGTGATGTAGTTTGTGTATTACAGTTAGAAAAATTAAGTAGAGTTATTCATTTTGTGATGTAGTTTGAAGGTTATCATTGGTTGAACAAACTGTGAAATAAGGGGCAGATATAATAAGATTTCATCTTCTTTCTGCTCCTTTCATTTTATCCTACTTGTATTCTTGTATCTGATGAAACTGTTTTGTATTGTTCTTTTAAAATGAATGAATAAACATCAAATCAAATCAAAAATAAGTCTGTATCTCTGTGTTTATCGTTGTCCTGGCATTGTCTCCTGTTGCCTCTGTCTCCTGAGTTCCTTGTGATTCCCTGAGTATGTAAGTTTGCTGCCCTGTCAGCTATTTTATGTTCTTAATTTCTGTGGCTGTCGCGGACGCCATTTTGAACAGTGCTAATGGCGAACTACTTTTTTTAATCCAGCAGATTTGACCATTTCGTGAAACTCTCAAGCTCAGAAGAACTTGTGCTATAACGTCAGCTATGAAATATATTTTTTCTCAGCAAAGAAATAATTGTTTTTACCGTGTTTTCTTGGAAAGTCCTTAGCTTCTGTGGCCACCGCCATTTTGAAGAGAGGGCAAATGGCGAACTACTTTTTTAAATCCAGACGCGTCGCGTAGGCCGCTGAGAAACATCCATAAGTTCACCCTCCATGTTAAAAACTCTTCGTCTGACTCTTCGAAAACAAGCAATAAGGCTGCAGAGTAACACACTGGCTGCTAACTGCGCTCTCTAGCCAAGAGACTGAGGGGGACGCTTTTTTGTCACGGACCACATCCGGCGCTGACAGGATATGGTCTGTTAGCAGTCGTCCGGTTGATTTAAGAGCCCGTAAATAAGTTTTTTTCGTTTTTACTGATAGATAATTAGTTATTAGCGGTACTGCATTTTAAATAAAAATAGCGCAAATCCGCTTATGAATTATAAAAGTTAGTCAATCAGCTGTAAAGCTAACAAATTGTTTAGGTCCGCTATAAGCGGATTAGCGTTTTAGCGCTCCCAAGTGGTCTGGCGCCCACCTTTGCATAAATGTGTACATTTAGAAAACAGACAGTGTTTAAAAGATATGGGAAATGCTACTCAAAGCTGAGCACTGATGGGATGTGATGACAAGAGAAACAAAAACCTTGTGAACACTGAAGCTTTTAATGTTAAGAAACATCTGTTCTCAAAAAAGCATTGCCATAAGTAAGTATTATACAGATTTTATTTTATCAATATTTTTTAAGTTGAACTGTGTGGTGTACATTAGGGATGCACCGATCCACATTTCTCACTTCCGATCCGATACTTAAGAACTGGGTATCGACAAATACCGATACTTTTCCGATCCGATACTGTTCAGGTATGTGAATCTGTATAATGAAATATTTGTACTGAGACTATAAAGTTATGTGTATTTTGGAATGTTTTCTATACTATAAAGACTATACTGTTAAAGTTTGTGAGTTTCCTGTTGTGAGTGTCTTCATTGGTTTTAACTCACATAATGTTAAGACGGCAGTCACAGAATATGATGGAACACAAGTGCTCTTTGAAGCTGGATCGGAAATATCGGCAGGTTGGATCCGATATCCGATACTTAAATTATGCTGGTATCGGATACCGATACAGATACTGGATCGGATCTGCCCCATCCCTAGTGTACATATGAGTAGTCAGTATTTCGTTTATAATGGGCAGCAGTCAATGTAATTTTAATTAGAAGAAGCAGGGAGACATTTCCATGGAATTGTCACGCTAACGTTACACAGAAGAGGATCTTCGTTCAAGAGTAAAATCTGAGTGGACTTTTACAGTGCACTTTTCAAAAACATTTGCTGAGCTTGGCTGTGCTTAGCACAGTCTGTTTTACAACACACAGAGCAATGATGCTCCAATACGAACAGTCCTGAGAGTAAATAACCATTTGATGCTAAAGTGACGCATGTGTAAAAATTATAAGAGCAAACCTTTTGGAGGTTTGAGTAGTTTCAGTTGTTGAAAATTCACCCTGAATGTTGAGGTGTAACACATGTACATCTTTAAAAAACATATATAAATATTATAACCATATAAAACACTCATTATATACAGCTGCAAACACATATTGGGGCAGCTGTAGCTGAGTGGTTAGAGCAGTTATCCTCCAATGCAAGAGGTGGGGGTTCGATTCCACCAGCAGTGACATGTTAAAGTGTCGCTGGGCAAGACACTGAACCCCTCATTGTCTCCTATGTGTGTCCCATTGGTGTATGAATGTGATAAAACACTGATTAGTCTTGTATAGATCTAGTAGAGTGTATGAATGGGTAAATGAGGACACAGATTGTAGTGTAAAGTGCTTTGAGTATCTTAAGATAGAAAGGTGCTGTATAAGTGCAGTCCATTTATCTATTTACCATTTTATAGCCATACATCGATTTCAATATTGATTATAATTTGTCAAAAAAATGTCAACCTACATTTACAACACACAAGAGATATAAGGCTAATTTAAATACCAATTATTACACGTGTTTTGTAACACAGCCTGGCATATATTGGCACACAAACACACATGCACCAGCCATCCTCCTGTCAGTTGGCACAGCTGATGAGTTACTCTCCAATTTCTCATCTTGTTCTGTGTGACAGCCCAGGTGAACTGACACAATACAGGAGATGTGAAAGGTGGGAGTAAGGGAGAAAAAAATAAAAAATAACAATGGATGAAAAGAACAGAGTAAGCTATAGGGGATTTCCAGAAGAAAAATAAATGGGTAGATTTTCCATCTGATGTCTGGTAGGCCTGATGATAACGTTGCAGCTGCTACCTTTGCCATCACAGTCAAAACAATTGACCTCCCTGCTGCACCCACAATCAACTCAACAGGACAGAGAGACAACAGGGGCCTCATGTACAAAGACTTGCGTGGACTTCTTACTGAAAAGTGACGTACGGTCAAATCCAGAAAACGGCGTACGCACAAAAAAATCCAGATGTATCAAACTGTGCGTACGCCGGAATCCACGCACATTGCTTTTGTACATCACAATCAACGTGGAATTGAGCGCACATGAGAGAGTGGCCGACTCCGCCTTTGACACGCCTCCATATAAATATGCAAATTCATTTAAATATGCCCTGCACGAGAGGAATGTCGTCATTGCTCTATTGCAAATCATGTCGAAACGTGGAAAAAAGAGGAACTTCACGGACTGTGAACTGGAGACACTTCTGAGTGAGGTAGAGAGGCACGGAAAAAGGTTTTGTTTGGCACGCGTAGGCAAGCACTTTTAAACGAGAAGTTGACCACGCAGTAACAACATGCCTAGATAGGTCACTGGGTAGCGCGTTCGCCTTTCGTCCCGAACTTCATGAGTTCAATTCCCACATGATACGTTTTTTTTTCTATATTCATTCCAGATTTAAAGAACACAAGAAAACTATTTAGAAAAAACAACAAGAAATGAAACAATACATGAAATGAAAGGAAGCAGAGGATTTCTTGTGTTTAAAAAAAAAATAGTTTTCTTGTGTTCTTTAAATCTGGAATGAATAAAAAAAAGAAAACGTTGTTTTCATTTAAATATACCCTGCAACAGAGGAACGTCGTCTTGTCCCATCATGCATCACGTTCTTCAACTGCTAAAACAGCTAAAAATGAACAAAAAACAAGAATTTAAGCTGTGCAAAACTATTCAGTCTTTCTGTTTTTTATATTTTTTGCAGGTTATATTCTAATTGCGTCCATGTGGATGTAATAATTGTTAATCATGTGTGTTTGGTGTGAACAATGATGATTTTCACATCATGAACAGTTTCTCAGAATCACCTCTAGGTGTCGCCAATGGAACCAAAACCACAGAAACGTGCGTACGCCAACCCTGGAGCTGGCGTGGGGCTGCACACATTTCCACGTTCAGTTCTGTTTTGATACATACAGAGTTTTGCGTGGAAAATGGCGTACGCAAGGTTTTTGTGCGTACGCACCGTTGATACATGAGGCCCCAGGAGGCTGACATCTTTCTAACGATAGGTTTCATCTGCAAATTTAACTTTTTCTGCACAAAAGGATGTTGCTATGTGAAAACTTTTGATTAAAGGTAAAAATATTTTTACAGTTTTTCTTTTTTACAAAACATTGTATGATCTGTACTAAAAATATTGCATTGTAAGTTTTTTTTTACAATTACAAACATCTTACAAATATTACATAATTTAGGAATGCAACAGATGAGTAAACAGTTTGTTTTCAGTCATTTTGCTGTCAACTACAGGTAGTCCCCGACTTACGAGCGCTCTGACCTACGAGGTTCCGGACTTACGAGCTGGCGAATTTTTGGAAAAAACGCAAAAAATACAGAGTTTTTCTGTGATTTTTCACCACAGTTCGTTAGCTAAACATGTGGACACACGTTTCCGATCATTTTTATGCACTCGTAAGCAGTTTTTCGATGAAAAACGAGTGTTTGTAGTCGCGCTAGCAAAACCGTTCCAACTTACGAGCGAAATTCCGGACTTACGAGACACGTGGCGGCCGTTCCAAGTTACGAATTTTCGCTTTACGAGCGCCTCGGAGGAACGGAACTCGCTCGTAAGTCGGGGACTACCTGTATCAGAACTGCTTAAAGTGCGACTAAACCCCTGTGGATGTGTAACTCCTCCTTCCAAAATCTTCCTGAAAATGGGCGTGTCGAGAGACAAGGAGGGGTGGAGGTAGAGTTGTGCTTTTGTTCACGCCTCCACCTGCAACAACCTAAAACAAATTAAACCTCTAGCCAACAACATACACCAAGCAACAACAAAGAATAAACATGTAGATGTATTTATCCATTCCACCCATTCCATCCAAAACCAAAGGCCTAAAAAAATGAAAATGAAAAGAAAAATAAAACCGCTTGTCAGGAGTGAAATGCAGCACTTCCATATAAGGTATGCACTTCTCATCTCTGCAGGGGATTGGCTCTGCTTGAACCACCTGTGTGACATCACACATGAGCAGACATGTCACACATGAGCGTTTGCACAAATAAGAAAATTAAGGTGTAATCCACCAGTTCAACCCATAGAACTACCGTAAACACAGTTTTAGACCAAATATTGCCAAATATTGCCAATTTACACAGATATGCACAATTATGTGAGAATAAACACAGCCATAGTGCTAGATAACATTTTAAACACATTCTAGGGAGTTTATCAGCTAAAAAAAGTTAATTTTGGGTTTAGTCGCACTTTAATGGTTAGCAATGCATATGCAAAGCTTGATTTTTACTACTCATTTAAACTCATTGTCATAAACTCATTGTCATCAAGTCTAAGTTTAGAATTTATTCAGTTATAAAAAGTAAAAAAAAAAAAAAAAAACTTTGAACAGACATCTGTTCCTCATTGTTAAAACTAGCTATGTTTATATTAGATGACAGCCCGAGTGCCATGACAATGAACACACACCTTTAGAGATCAGCTAATCTGATTTCCAATGGCCGATAATTAACAAATAAAACTGATAATTAATTTGTGCTAAATCAACCCATTAAACATCTATGCCCCTGCTGAATCTCTGCAGCATCAGCACCTCTGGTCATAAACTTATCAAGTACCTGTTTGTCTCAGCTAAGTGAGTCTGTCCTCTGAGTTTGCAACATGGACTTGTGCAACAGCGTGGACCTTCCTTTACAAAAACAAACAAGCCCCATTTGGTCAGTTAACTCTGGCCAAGTGACGGTTTCTACAGACAGTAAACACAGAGGACAATGACAACAGTCTTTACAGAGTGGTAGAAATACTTACAGTGTAATAATGTCTACAATAATACTGAGTTTAATGAGATTCTGTAGAAACATGTCAGTACAGAATAATTAAAAACCCATTTTGAGTGTTGTGACAACCAAATAAATCTCATTAACCTTCACAATGACTGAGTGGCAACAAACGTAATTTTGTTTTATTGATTTTTCCTGAAAGTGAAAGCATTTTGTGAAGTTTGTGTTTAACTTAAACTGTTTTAAATTAAAACAAAAATTCTAAGAGGTTATTGAAAAATTCCTGCACCCTCCTTCAGGTGACAAATTAGCTCATGTTGCAGCTAAAAAATGCTCCAAGACAGAACTGCAGATGTAGTGCAGTAAAAGCACAGCAGCTGAACACATGAAAAATAAAGACAAAACAGAACAAGTACATCCTGTACTATTTTACTTTATATGGGTAAGTATACACAAAAAAATGGTCACTTGTAATTGCTCAAAACTTTACATAAAGTATAAAAAAGAAGGACCATGTTAATGGAGTCGCAAAGTAAATGCCTCACCCTAAACCCACGGAAAATGAGGCAACCATCATCTTATAACTATGACAGAATATGGAGAGTTTATCAGTACAATTTTGACACAAAAGACCCAAGAATATGTCCACACAAGAAGAATGTGTCCATAAATTATGGAAACCGAAAGTCTAACGGGATAAGCAAAGCACAGTTGGTGTTGCACAGCTCCTGGAAAGAACTCGGAAAGACATAATTTTTCCAAATGAGACACATGTTCCAAATGAGGTTGGACACAGAAAATGAGTTTGCAAAAGTTATTTTGCACTAATTACTTTTTAATGAACTACTTTTGAGCAGAATAATTGAATCTTTCTTCATGTAAAAGCCACAGAGATCATTAGCCTACATTCTACATTAGTGTTGTCATTGTTTCTGCACTGTGTCCCTTTTTTTTTTCTTTCATTATTATTGACCGATAAATTAAAATGTTGTTTTTTTATAAATCCCTGCTCCCTGCATGGCAGATAGCATGACCAAACATTAAATCTCCTCACTGGAATAATTAGCATAAAGCAAACTTACAGAAGCCATAAATCTGAATAAAAAGTGTATTTTAAAATACCTCAAAATGCTAACTGAACCCCAGTCATCAATATAAATTACTGTTGACTTAGGGCAGGGGTCTGCAACTGTTCCAATCAAAAGAGCCATTTTACGCCTTCGTTTTCTAAATCAAAAGTGTTCAGAGCTGCAACATGCTACAACTGTGGTTATCAACTGGTGACCCATGGGCCACTTTAGGTTTGTTGGAAGGGGCTTTTGTGGCCACTAGGGGTGACATTTTCAAAATAAATAACTAATAATTCCTATTTTTTACAATTTAAGACAAATGAAAAAAAAACCCAGATTATTTTAAAGAGAGGGTTTGTTAATTAATAAAATCTATGAACTATAAAAACCTAGGTTTTTTTTTATTGTGGAAAAATGAATCAAGTATATCCAATATCGACAAAATTGCAAATGAAATTATATGAAACTGCTGAAACTAGTCGTTTTTTGTTGTTTGTCTAAGAACCAATTCAGTTTTGGTCAAAGCTTGAAAGAGCCGCTGCAGAGGGACCAAAGAGCCGCATGTGGCTCCAGAGCCGCAGGTTGCAAACCCCTGACTTAGGGTGTTAAAACTTGTCAAAGTATCCGTCATTTTCAGAATACATACATAAATCATTAATTATAATTTATATATTTTTTATTTATTCTTTTGGCTGCTCCCTTCTTCTGGGGTCACCACAGTGAACATACTCACAAAGACTTGGTACTTTGATTTTACGCTGGACGCCCCACCTGACACAACCCCAGACCACTGAGCTACCACAGCACCCTGTGTGGAGCAGAGAGCTGATATCAAGGGCACCTGGGTGAGCAGATGGTGGGGGTTAAAGCCCTACTGACATGATTTTTTTAATTTTCATAAAATTGCTCAAAATATATATATTTTATCATTTAAATATGTTTGTTTTTGCAAACAAAATGATACATCACTTTAATTTTGCTTTAAAAGTGATTTTGAACTTCAAGTCGTGTTTAATCATGGGAAATCCGATTACACATGAACGCACCATCTGTGACGTAGTGAGAGGCAGAGCTCTGGGCTTGTCACAGTGCGCAGGTATGAGCAGCTCCACATGAAGGTCAGTCTGATACAGCATCAGACCTAAATTAGATCCTGTTGTTTCTTGTTCCATCACCCAAACTATTTTCTGCTTCCCAAAATGAAGACAAATAACTCAAATCTTCACATAGATTGATAAATTTGTCGGGTTTTAAAATGTCCGCTATTAAAGAGACCAGAGCCCTCTGCCCAGTGTTACGTCATAGATGGTGCGTTCGTGTGTAATCGGATTTCCCATGATTAAACACGGCTTGAAGTTCAAAATCACTTTTAAAGCAAAATTTAATTGATTTATCATTTTCTTTGCAAAAACGAACATATTTAAATGATAATATATATATTTTGAGCAATTTTATGAATAGTAAAAAAATCACATCAGTGGACCTTTAAGGGCCTTGCTCAAGTGACCAGAGTGAGGCAAATGAGGGTGGAGGCAGGTGTGGGTGCTTCATATTTTCCACCCAGATTTTGATGTTGGTCTTGCGACCCGTCCAGGGTGTCCCCCGCCCCTCGCACAGTGATTGCTGGACATGGGCACCGGTGACTCCCGTGACCCAAAATGGAAGAAGCGGGTAAAAGGTAATAGATGGATGGATGGATGGATGGTTCGGGTAATTGAACTGGCGACATACATGCAGCATTGCTAATGTTAGAAGAAGCACAAATGAAAAAAAAAAAGGGAAGAAATGTATTCTGTGAAAAAGTATTTATATGGTATCTTTGGAAAATGTTGAAGACAGAAAAGTGAGACAAATACAAACATTACATGGTCAAAAATAACGAGCAACAAATTGAAGCCAATTTATTTCTAAAGGTCCTTATACTTCACAGAAGTTTTAATAAAATGAACGGCGTACATAAATATCACAGCTGTTATTTTAAATGAGGTCACCTTCTCTCATTTCTTTTAAAAGAAAATCTTGTGTGAAGACTTTCATGGAGACACTTTGGAGTTTGCTATATTTTTTCAAAACAAACTTGAGATGGAGATGCTGGTGGACCTCAGGCCAGCTGGAGATCACAGCCATGTGGCTCTTTGGACATAACATCAAGCAGGTCGAGTCACAAATATTTGGGAGTGCATTGATAATGACTTCTCCTGGCACACACAAGTGGCAAGTGTTTGTGCCTGAATCCACCAGTGCCTTCATTATCTCCGCTGACGTAGAGAGTTTGTAGTCTGCAATAATATTATGTTGTTCTTTTATAGAGCCAGTGTTAAGATATGGTATTGGCTGTTGGTTTGGTAATATGATCATAAAATCAAAGGCTCAGATATTAAATCTGCTGAGGGCAATAGGTAAAATCAGAGGTACAGCTGCACATCTACGTTTCCAAGACCAGTTTGAGCAAACAGTCCTCAGACAGGCAGACAGTGTTTTGTCTGACGCTTCTCATGTTCTGCACTCAGAATATGTTTTACTGAACTCAGGACGTAGGTACAGGCTTCTTTTATGTAAATATAATCAATACAAGAAGTCATTCATCCTTCTTTCAGTGAAGCTCACTAATGAGGGGATGACTCAGGACTGAGACAGAAACTGAACATTTATGTAGGTAACTGGGTATGTAAGAGTGTGGTAGGATGGGATTTAAATGTATCTTATGTGAGTTGTATGTGGAATATCTGTTTCTGTACAACATAGCTTTTTCATCTAAAGCAAATGTCTCCCAAGGGATGCTAATAAAGGCACTTTGAGATGTTGAAACATATTTGTGTATTTGATGGGACAAACCTGGAGTTTGAAAATAAATAAACACTTTTAAAAGTTATCTACAGTATGTGTGAAAGCAAAAACAGACCATAGCATAAGAACAGAATCCACTTTCACAACCACACTTAAACAGGAATTAAAAAGGACACACACATACAGAAGTTATACACACAAACACGCACACCCACACACGTGTGAGATGCTGAGAATCACAGATATGCATCAGTGCATTGGCTGAATAAGTTCAAGACGACTGTGCTGATTGAAAAAGTGTGCACTGGATACAATTTAGGATAAAACTCAAATTGTATTTTATCTACACACTGGTAAAAACGTATTTAGAAAAAGAACTAATAGAAGAATGTTGACTTCAATGCATGCTCTTTTACACACAAGAATTTGATGTCTACATTAAATCCATTTGAGTGATGAACACATTATGGAAGGCTCAAGATAAGGTCAGTCAGAAAGGTTTCCTCGCTCCACATATCAAAGCATCTTTAGGCAAGACACTAATTCCCACATTCCCCCAAATCAGCATACTGTACTGAAGTTTTTTTTTTAAACTGCATACTGTGTGCACTAAAAATTACTAAGTAAATGATTAATGCTTTCAGTTGTATTTTTCGTTTAGACCACACCAGCTGGACATGTTAGCCATCCTTGTCCAATGCTTGTCCCGTATAAGTGACTGGCTCGCCAGGAACTTTTTGGTTTTAAACACAAGACAGAGACTTTGGTTTCTGCTCCCAGTCACCTTCACTCAAAAATCAATCAGAAAATTACCTCTTTTTGCCCAGTAGCCAAAGCAAAAGTAAAAAACCTAGGAGTCACATTTGAATCATCATTAGGCTTTGAGTATCACATTAGGACTATTTCCCGTTCTTGTTTCTTTCATTTAAGAAACATTTTTAAAATGCGACCTATGGTCTCCAGAGTTGACCAAGAGAAAATTGTTCACGCTTTTGCATCATCGCGTCTGGACTTCTGTAATGCCCTTTTTACCTGCCTGGACAATTCTTCTGTATCACGCCTAAAAGTGATACAGAATGCAGCTGCCAGACTTCTCACCAAATCCAGTAAATACTGCCACATCACTCCAGTTCTATATTCACTTCACTGGCTCCCAGTCGAGTTTAGAATCCATTTTAAAGTTCTTGTGCTCACGTACAGAGCTTTAAATGGCCAGGCTCCTGTGTATCTTTGTCAGCTTTTAACTAAATACTCTGCTGCTCGTGGCCTTCGTTCCCAGACCCAGAACTTCTTGGATGTTCCACGTACGCTGTTAAAAACTAAAGGGGACAGGGCCTTTCAGTCAGTGGCCCCCAGTCTGTGGAACAGTTTGCCTATGCAGCTTCGTTTTGCAGACTCTGTTGAGGTTTTTAAAAAGCAACTGAAAACACTTTTATTATCTCAGCCTTTTATGCCATGATTTTATTGTGCTTTTTTGTAGTTCTTATGCTTGTTTTATTCTTTGTATATTTTTAGCATTGACTTTTATTGTACAGCGCTTTGTGATTTTATGTCTGTGATAAGCGCTCTATAAATAAACTTTACTTACTTACTTACTTTGGCAACACTAACATTTTATTAAATAATAAAACTAAAACTATTCAAAGGCAAGTCAATAATACACTATGGATTTCAGTGCACCCACTAAAGAAATTGAAAACTGACCCTGAGCTGTGTGTGGGCAGCTTTAGTTACAGCACCCACAAAACAAATTGGAGTTTTGGTAGCTTGATGAATGTGTGAGTGGAACAGCACTGGTCAATCACTGTCATGTCTAGCTTGTAACATCACTGCTGAGATATCTGCCTCCCATCCCACTTCTCTTAAATTCAGCTCTGCAAGGCTCCAGTGTGACCTTCAGCATCAAGACTGGTGAGCAGAGCAACCCAACGTTTGTTGTTTCCTCATTCTAGGCTCCATAAACAGCATAACTGCTTTCACAATGCTTCATTGGTAACTCTGGCCATTTTTTATAGTTTAGATGCTGTGAAGTTGGAGAATAATAAAAGAATGATTTGTTTTTTGAGCGATGTCAAAGCCTGTTTTTTAATATTTTGTATGTTTACAAGACATGGAGTCTGCACAGTTTCAAAGGAAGTTTGAATGATGTTCAGTCCACAAGATGCAAAGGACAGCGTGCTGCAGCAAAAGTGCTGAACTCTTCACCAGCACGCCTTTCATCACACTGATTAAAAGGCATCTTGATGAAGAGCTTCATTGTTCTAATTGTTGAGGTCCAGTTAAAACAATATTGTGTTTACAGCACCCAAAAAAAAGTTGCACTGCCACCAATGATTACAGTAGGCTTGAGTTCATACAGTGTGTGAAACATTATATAATATTTTGCTTATTTTTTTAACCTACATTTTTGCACTGTATTTTGACGTAAAAAAATAAAAACTAAAATATCAACATTTCCTTTTATGTAATTTTGTTTTTGATTTCTGCTTGTAAGCTACTTCTAACAAAATTCCAACGATACATTGACTACATTTGTTGCATCACATCTTTCTGAACCAAGTTTTGTTAGTCTATGGATATCCTGTAAGGTTTGCTTAAAGCAACTTGAGCACATTACCAGCTTTGGCAATTAGTTTTGGCATTTTTTCCACTGTCATATGGGTGTTACTCAGTAAAGTAACACCCAAAATAAAAGGGTCGAACATTAGATACAAGTTCTAGAGTTTAAAAAGAAAGTCAGAAAGGTACCCTAACATACATAATTTAGTTCAGAAAATAAAATATGAATGAAAGTCATGAGCATGAACTTTCAGACTTTTTACACAAATAAAATGGAAATTTCATTATACGAAGACAAACACGGGCAAACTGTCATTAATGCAAAGACTCATCTAAAAAAGATTCTGCATGTTGAAAACTCCCTCTTGGACACGCCACAATCTAAGTGTGTGTGATTGAGGGAGAACAGAGTATTACCTCACTCAGAGGGGGGAGACATGACGATCCATGTCAATTTCAGATTTCATGTCGTCACTGAATATTCATTTGCAATATTTGTCACTGTAATATTCCATCTTGTGTGTGAGTCTTACTATTTTGCCTCTAGGCCATCCGGAATGTGCAGATTGCAAAAGAATAGCTCATCAATATTCATGTAAGTTTATGCTTTCATTAATGTTGCAGCAAATTGTCTCAGATCAAGCTCACAGCTTGTGTCTGCGTCCACATTAGCGTATCTCACAGACTGAGGGAGAAAAACGTCGATAAGAGAGGGGAGGGTTAACAGAGGGGGGGGGTAGAGACGGAAAGAACAAAGTGAGGACTGGTACTGCTACAGATGGTCTTATGTTTCCAAAAGATAAAATGTAGACTTTAAAGAATCGGAGTAAGGATCATACAGAGGGAAGATGAAGGAGAACTAAGTGTGAGGTCAAGAGAAGCGAGAGAAGAAAATGATAAAAGGTGTAGGAGAAATTGAGTAGGAAGAAGGAGGAAAAGAACAGAAGAGAACAACAGCAGAGGTATCTGTCCTATTTTGCACTTATTAATGAATCCAAAGTGTCCCAAATCTGTCCTGAATCACCCAAGGCTCGTTAGACACCCTGTGCTGAGACTCTGCCCGTCTTTCCCCTGGCATGCATGGAAGCATGTGATGTGTGTTTGAGTGTTATAATAATAATAATGAATTCCATTTATAATGCACTTTTCATTAATAAAAATCTCAAAGTGCTAGTGTTACACTTGACGAAACCATGATTTCATAAGCTGACTCTCCCCTATATCTTGAAGCTGTGTGAGCGATATTAGAACCACATACAGTATATGTTCAAAAAAGCCACCGTCTCTCCATGGTAATCTACCTGCACACCATTATGTTTTGAACACCACAAGCAAGCATTTTACACTTCATTTGAAACCAGATTACAGTTTAAACCAACACAGCAAACTTGGATTATAATGTGCAATCAATTTGGAAGCTCAATAGATAGACCATGTTTTGTCCACTGAAATAAAACTCAGAAGGGGCCTGCATACATAAGTGACAGCTCTTTCTGCATTATGATCACCATGACTGCCAGTTTCTAGATCAAGTCATGCTTTAGCATTTATGTTACTTGTGCTCTCCATGCTTTAAATAAACATTCTCCAGTGCTTTGACATGTTTCAGCATCTGTGCTCATGCTTCCTAATCTCCATCCTCTTGCCACTCTATGCATGATTAACTACTGTATGTTCAAAGTGGACAACTATTGAATAATAAGAGCCATGTAATCGGCTTTTAAGTGCTACAGGGAGACATTGCTCTGAGGAGGAACAAAGTATTGGTTTTCATATTTGCACAAAACAATCTATCTATCTATCTATCTATCTATCTATCTATCTATCTATCCATATATCCATCCATCTATCTATCCATCTATCCATCTATCCATCTATCCATCTATCCATCTATCTATCTATCTATCTATCTATCTATCTATCTATCTAATCTACCAGCCTGTCTGTCTGTCTGTCTACGTCTCTATCAACCTACCCACCCACCTACCTACCTACCTACCTACCTACCTACCTACCTACCTACCTACCTACCTACCTACCTACCTACCTACCTACCTACCTACCTGCCTACCTACCTACCTGCCTGTCTGCCTGCCTGTCTGTCTGTCTGTCTGTCTGTCTGTCTGTCTGTCTGTCTGTCTACCTCTATATCCATCTACCTATCTAACTAACTACCTGTACCTGCCTGCCTGTCTGTCTGTCTGTCTGTCTACCTTTCTATCCATCTACCTATCTAACTACCTACCTAGCTACAATCATGCCTCTTTTATGACTGTCTATTGTTGTCTATTGTTGTCATCACTCTTTGTTAAAATTAGGTCTCTCTTGTAAATGAGTCCCCGAGGCTCAATGGGATTAACCTACATAAATAAAGGCTGAATGAAAAACTATATGCCTGCCTGTCTGTCTGTCAAAAATCAACAAACATTATTTTCACTTTAAATTTAAGAGACAATCATAAAGGAGACCAACTTTAGCAGGGTTTGGAAATAATTATCAGTTTGCCATCTTGTGTGTATATTTATTTTGTATTAAATATATCTTAAAACCTAGTTCTTCACACAAACTTCAGGGCACTTTTTATTTTTTGTCTGTTCGGCTGTTTAATTAACTCTGTTTGTTTACACATGCAGTCTTCTAAATTCAAAAGGTATGGAAATAGATTTTCCCTCATCTTTAAGCTCATACTTTCAGTTGTTCTGACACTTTCATGTATTTGACTAAGTTTCTCATACATGATGATCAAATGAATAGTTTGGATTATGGTTTATTGTGTTCTAATGTGTATATTCAAGTGTATGGGTGTGTACATGCACTTCTGTGAGCAGTGTGATTAGTTTAACTTTAATACATTTTTTTAAATATTTTTTTTTCCTTTTTTAAAGTTGATATATTACGTGATGTTGCTCTAACAACTCATTTTGCTGATTGGTATTTCTTTTTATCGCTGTGCCATGAAGCGAAAGTGGAAATACTGTATATTTTTCATTTCCCACATTTAATCTTTTCTAAATTATTGGATGTAACTCTTGGGGATGTCTGGATGGAAGAATGGAATAAAGCCAATAATAATATAAGTATATTCCATTTTCTATCACTCTTTGGGGCATTATAAAATATGTTGTCTTAATGGAACAGCCAACATTTTCATAAGAAAACACAGCTGAGATAATAGGAATACTCACAGACTCAAATCTTAGAAAGTCATATCACATAAAGCAAGAAGCAGCACTGTGCATGCAAATCTTGAACAAAATGGCAACGACACAATCTTTCCTGTGGAGATACCATGAAACAACTTACTTTAAAAACAAAGAGTATGAATAAAATAAAAGCCAACATTTCAGGGAAATAATTTAAATTACAAAAATTTAGAAAACATAAAAGATATGCTTTTAAACAGAATACAGAGTAGAATATAAAGCTCTGAAATGGGCCTCTCTTATCAAAGGGAACTAGGCTTTCATCTCAGCTTGCCGAATCTCACAAGCACTTTTGTGTACAAACAGTTACTAAAAAAGTACTCATTCTCTATAGACTTTTTCCCCTCTTCATTGTTTCCAAAACTAAATCACAGCAAATGTAATTATGAGACTTTGAAACTAATCTTAAACTAGCATATAAAAAACACATCTAAACAAACCAATTAACAACAACAAATATACAAAAATACAATTAACTACCAGCTTTCTTTTCATTTGCAGTGGCACAACTTAGTAATATTTTACCGCCATTTTAAAGCTGCTGCACTCGACACAATAGATCTTCTATAAAAATCTCAGTTGGCAATGATTATTTTTATGAATGCAAGATGGAGGTTTATTTGCTTACAATCGAGTTTTCTGCAGATTAAAGTTAAGTTTAGGATTAGTTTCACAGTTACAAAAATTCATTTAAAAAAAACAGCTGAACAAAGTCTGGAATTTATAAAGATGTAGTGGACCTACCCGGGGTCAAATTAAGGTTTTTGAACTGTCCAGTGATGACCTTTACTGACCTCTCAGTAAAGCAAGACATTTACTACAAAATTATTCATTTAGCTATAATCTGATAACATAGTCACCAATAAGAGACTATTTCTATCTTTGATTTTAGGCTGATGTGATCAAAAGAATAACTTTTGTCATTTTCATGATGTGTGCTTTTAAGCTGTGTCATTCTCCAAGAGTTAAACTGTCTTCACTGCTGTGTTTAAAGGTGAAGCCTTCGGGTCACAGAGACCGGACGGTTTTGTTTAGAAACTCAGAGACAGTCTCATGAGCAGGGCTCCAGCGTTATCTGTCTTTTTTCCTAAACATTTCTCTCTGCTGCTGGCTTTAACCTTGGGTATGATAAGACAAATGAACTCCTCGACTGGTCCTTCCTTAAGTACTAGTTCTAAGCTTTTGCTAAAGGCTTCAGAGAGTTGCTGGGAACTTCAAGAGATGTGAACTTTCCCAAGAGCTGGACACGTGTGGTCAAGAGCTAACGACCGGCGTCTTCAGCTAAGGACTGATAACAGGCTGTTATGAGTCTACTTCGAACAAGCGTAAGATCAAGAACTTTGCCTATTCCCTCCTGGAATAAGTTTATCTTGAAGTCAGAGGCCTGAAGCTGACATATTCTCTGATGACCAACGCGGAAGCCAGGAGACGCTGAGAATGGTAAACGAACTGACCAAACTGGACCGAGGGAGACTGACCATCTTCACGAGGTAAAAGTCGTCAAATGCTTTGCCAAGGGTACCAACGTGTAGCCGAGTTCAGCCGGAGAGCTGCCATGCTTCTGGTTAAACACATCAAGATAACTCCCTGACTCTTAACTTTTCTTCCTCCATTTTCTCCTCCTAAACCTTCATCTTCCTAAGCCAGAAACTAAGTTAATGTACCTACAGAAATGAGTAAAATATCATCCTTCACTGTTCTGTTGTTCCTATATTTCATCTGTGCTGAAGTTAATTATAGGAAAAATAATCAACCAATCATGTACAAATGTGTGATGTAATTTACAATTATGTTAAATAAATGGTCCAGTCCTGCTGTGCCAACATAAGTTTAACGTTTCCTGTGAATTACATCTGGTCAAGGTATAGAATTATTGGTATTAAGCTGAAAAAGAGAGAACTCGTTTAATTAATGATGTATTTTTGTGTCAGTCTAAACCCTGCCAATTTATACATCTAAAATATAGGTAAGTCATTAAACTGACCCCGTCCTATATTACTACATTGGTGGCCCGTACGGTTTCGACCGAGGAGACAGTCTAGGTCCTCAAACTTACAGTGCACTACCCGTAAACAGGTTTCACGACACTGAAAGGGACTCAATGGAGCTCCCCAAGGAACAAGAACCCCTCTCAATTGCTTCACAGATTGACCAGGTGGTCGCCCAAGCCGACGCCCTGAAAACTGATGAAGAAAGGGACAGACTTCGCAAAGTTCTTTTAAAGTATGAGAAATCATTCTCAGCTGACTCGATGGATTGTGGGTTGACCACGCTCCACACAGTGAGCATCCCAACCCCGCCTAATGCTCCCCCTGCATTTGTCAGACAGTACAAGATTCCTCTGGCAGCACATCAACCTATCAGAGAAATCATTAATGACCTGTTAGAAAAAGGTATCATCCGATACTGTAACAGCACTTACTCTGCGCCTTTATGGCCGGTGTTAA